>JAHPZR010054403.1:0-11187 GCA_019787425.1 Platygyra sinensis | reverse complement strand
ATTTATTTTTCAAGTTTAAAGCATAATAGGAATGAAAAGTCGCTTGTACTTCGTTATCTGGCTTATTGCGTTTGGTCTTAAGTCAGTGGAATAACACAACATACCAAAATGAGGATTCTGTTTCCCGAAATTCTTCGTCTACCTTATGCCACGTTTATAAAAGTAAATGAAATTGTACAACTCACACAAATGAATAGAACATTCTTCCCTTGCTTGTGCCGGATGTTGGGATCTATTATTGGAATCATGGCGTCGCTTTCTTCGCTATTGTTATGGTTTTCTTTAAGAAAAAAAAAGCTGCAACCATTAAATGCCGTTTTTTCGCCGTGGAACTGAAAAAAAGACCCGGAAGTACATTCTAAAGACTATTATCAAAAATTTTGAAACAAATCCTGAGCCAGCAATAACAACGGTAAAGGTACATCACAGTGTAATTCTGGTCTTGCCGGGAAATTTTAGAATAGGCCACTTTCGATATACTAAAAGGCCCAGAGGACACAAGCAAAAGAAATGAATAACCATGATCAATTAGTTTCCTTTGTTTGTGTCCACTAGGCCTTACTGCCGAGTTGAATTTTGACATCGAAAACGGTCTGTTATGTTATTTGCTTCGGTTTGAATAGGTTGCCGAAGGAATTAATACTTTGCTAAAGCTCAAGATCTATATACCGAATAGTATATGTTTTCATCAGCAGGAACCTGATATAAAATGATAACATTGTGAATGGCTTTCTTTTCTAGTCCAGACCCAAGGTATCGCGTTTTGTAGCAGTGACCCGGAAATGACAAATTGTGAGTTTCCAGCGCAGTGCGTCGACACAAGTAGTGGTTTTTCGTGTATCTGCAGTGATGGCCATGTTGGTGTTCCACCCCAGTGTGAAGGTGAGTGTTACAATCTAGGAATGTACATGCAGTGGAAAAGATTACCAGAAAATTTGTATGCAATTACTTCGGGCACCATGTTCATTGTTTTTGCGAGATTAAAATTGCATTTTCAAGTACCTATTTACTTTTTTGCTTTACTCGGAGAATATGGTAATGTTTACGAAATTTTACTCCGAAAAGCGTAGTGAGAATTTTAGTTTTTATTCTCCTTGTTATTGCTTACGCTTCTCCCTATTTCAGACAAAGTTTTAAATTCCTTGCAAAAGCTTGATGGTGGTGTTAGATTTGCACTGCAGTGTACGAGGCAATGCTGATATGTTTCAGAAACCTGACACTATAAGTACCGGTAAGCAAACCCGAATAACAATATCTCAAGGTTCTTTTCTTCATACCTCAGTACATCAGCAGGGTCCTCAACTTGCTGAAACTGGACCGGATTCCCGCCTAGTGGCGCCCAAATTTTTTGGCGTTTTTAAACTGCTTCACTATTTAAACTAAGGAAACTAAGGAAACCTTAGTATAAATGCTTTTTCTCAAACATTTCTTTTCAATTCCAAGACGTGAATGAATGCTCCAATGGTACACATGACTGCCACGTCAGTGCCTACTGTATCAACATCCCAGGCTCGTTCGACTGTTCATGCAACCAGTCAGGATACAGATATAATGGCAGCATGTGTGTAGGTAGGTTACCTTTCCAAATCGTATATATTTTATTTTCCTTATCATGTACCACTGAAGACGTTTCTTTGTAGACTTTTCGATCAAGAAGTCAAATACATTACGAAATGACTATTTAATTACGTCTGAACTTTGCTGTTGATGACTTGTGGTTGATCCTGAGAAAAATCCACAAACATCAATCAGGACAAATCATGTGCAATAATATCTAAATGAACTTCGTCTAAGCACTGGCTACTGGAGGCATACTGCATAAACAGCCAATCAAGGTGATGAAGGGCTTTTTCGTTTGGCTTATTAAAAATTTCATATCTCGCTTGGATTTGAAAACGGATCGTTTCGAAAACAATACCGGTATATAAAGGTCAGAAATACGTCACAAATCCTACTTTAATAATTTTTTCATTTCTTCCGAGTTAAAATGTCACGCCTTAAACGAAACCTACATTCAACGCAATCCTATTTCTAACTCTTTTTTCAGACATAGATGAATGTGCCGAAGAGTCACATGACTGCCACGAGACTTCCTACTGCGTCAACGCTGCAGGCTCGTACGACTGTTCATGCAACCAGTCGGGGTACAGTTATAATGGCACTATGTGTGCAGGTATTTTACGTTATTGTGCGTTGCCTTTTCATCTAATCTTCGAGTGTTTATGCAGCTTTTGTCTTAAGTGTTTGGAGAATAAGATTGCTAAACAGTATGGGCCGAAATATAGTAATCTCTTTAATTTTATCTTTTCATAGACATAAACGAATGCCAATTTTTAGAAGATGCTTGCCACAAAGATGCCTATTGTCACAACTACGATGGAAATTACAACTGCACTTGTGTGTCTGGATACTATGGCAATGGCTCAGTTTGCTCAGGTCGGTTTTGCAATTATATCCGAGGCATTATGTAAATTAGGAATCTTTACTGCACAAGAGGATAATTTAATTTTTTCAAAATAACACTATGAAGTAATATGAAGCTCGTTAACATATACAAAGACAGAGGTGGCCCAACCCGTTGACATATTGACTTACATTTTGATATTTGCAATAAGCCATGGGATTTCCTTGCTTTTAACACATAATTTGTATTTTATGACGTTGTTTCCAAGCGCATCGGGCATTTTAATTGATCAACACTGTCTGAGAGTCATTTTGTTGCAATGCTGCAACAAATACATGAAATTAATGCCCGAGGTCTCAGTGTGAACAAGTTTTTGTCATTTTTTAATACATAACAATTTGCCTTAGGAAAGATATAACCTGGTTAATCAGAGCCACCTAAAATATAGAAAATTTATACTAGCTCTGAAACTTGTCTGGTTGAGCTTTGCAAAAAGTTGTGTGTCAACATTGATCGCAATTCAATAATGGAAATGAGCTCGTTATGTGCAGTTAAATCTTAAATAAAGGGCGCTTCTTACAGGTCGCAATGAAGCTCTAATATGCCATCAATTAGACCACGATTAAATTCAACATCGATCGTGCGTTCAACAGACGCTTTACGTGCGCCAGAAGAGTGGAGGTTTTAATTCATCGAAGGAAGAGTATTGGGATGTGCAGGAAACTGTGACAGGACCCCAACAGAACTTTTATAAAAGCAATTGGTTTTTTATACATCTATAAGAACTTGAACAAAAGCTGTCAAAACAATCCCCTTAACTAAAGCTTGTTCTGTACCAAAAGCTTCATTTTTTTTTCTCGCAAGCTTCCAGTCGTATTAGTCTGCAATTCGAATACTCAATCAATGTCTTCCACTTGAATCATGCGCGTAAATGTATACTGAGAGACGAAATGGAGACAGTTGAAAAACATTTTTAATTGAAGATTAATTTCATTTGAAAACAATTGTTATTTTGTTTACAGCTCCAGAAAAATGCCAAGCACCACTAGACCTTATCTTTTTACTCGACGCTTCAGGAAGTGTTGGAGAAGACAACTACTTGAAAGAAAAAGAATTCATTAAGATTGTGGCAAGTAGATATGAACTAGCTTCAACCAGTAGCGCTGCTGTTATCCCATTTAGCAGCCAAGCGACCAACGAAGTTCTGCTTGGCTCTATGAGAACAGCATTAGGGTTTGCTTCCGCAGTGGATAATATCCCGTATGATGCATTGTATACCCGTATTGACCTTGCACTTCGCCTGGCCTATGATGAATATTTTTTATCAGAAGACTCGAACGAAACACAGAAACTAGTGATATTGTTGACTGATGGAATACAAAGTAATTATCCTGGTATGACCCCATCTTATATTCCTATAGAAGACACAGTACAGCTCCTTCGTTCCAAAGCTGCTCGTATCTTTGCTGTTACTATTGGGGATAATATTGACATGGCAGCAATGAGAGCTGTTACCGAGGACGACGACATATTCCAAGCCACGGAGTTCAATGATTTGGTAGCGAAAGCCGACTCGATATCGAAGACATCATGCATTGACGCTCGTAAGCTAAAATTAATGTATATAATTTGCAGTTATTTCAACTTAAAGTATAACTAGCGACGTAAATTCTACCCGCGGGCATTAGAAAAGTAGTGATATTAATGTGAGCGTAAGCACAAAAAGCCTAATTAAAAAAATAGGACCACATTCCCTCATTGTGGCCTGAAATAACCATAGTACACAATGAACGAAACTGGGAATTAGCATGACTGAGCATGATCATGAACGGAGCGTACTTAAAGGCCTGAGGGCCCGTTCCGTGTAATCTGGAGGTCCCTGGTTCAAGCCATTCACCCTGCCGCTCACTGAATATACCTATTAGTGTGAATATACCTATTAGTGCTGGCTGGGGTGATTGCGCAAGCACCCCATGTGTTTGACATTAAATTTGCATTTACATTTTTTTTTACTTAGTAAGTAGCTAGCTCGTTTGTCTCCTACGAAAAAGGACATTTAGCCATGTTTTGTATATTATATTTGTACGTTTTGTATATTTTAGTATGGATTGCACACCTGCAATACACTAGCCATTGTTGCTGACATCAAGCGTTCTTGAACACTGGAGCGTGCAGGATAACGTATTGCAATACTTCTCACGCTGTTTCTATTCTTTTACTAGTTCAGACGCAAGGAATCGCTGTTTGTAGCGCTGATCCGGAAATGACAAACTGTTATTATCCGGCACACTGCATCACCACGAGTAGCAATGTTTCCTGCGTGTGCGGAAATGGCTACGCTGGTGTTCCCCCCGAGTGTGAAGGTTAGGGTATGAGCAATGAATGAAATGAGGTTATTTAATACCTGCAACAAAGTCACTTGTTGCCTGGTTAGAGAATTAGATTCTCTTGAATTTTGTTTATTTTCCCTGGCCATAAAGTTTTATTACTAAACTACTTGTGCTAATTAAAATAGCGAACAATGGCCAAGTACAAAATTAAGCTACAGCTAAGTTGGAACGCAACCGGTACTGGAAGAAAACGCAGAGAATAAATGAACCGCTTTTCAAACGTTTTGGACTCAAATGTGAGGCATAGAAAAAGCTGTAAAGTAGTATTATGGTGATTAGCAGGTGGGGCATTGGCGGGCGAGCGGGAAGATTAACTTGTTTCACCGTGTAAACATGGCAAATGCCTTGCAAAGCTCAAAGAGGTAATTTATAATTAGCCAATATTCCCACTTTTATTTCAAACGCATTCTTTCTAGATATCGATGAATGTGTTGATAAGTTACATGACTGTCACGTGTCTGCCTACTGTGTGAATGCTGCAGGTTCATACAACTGCTCATGCAACCAAACGGGATACACTTACAACGGCAGCATGTGTGTAGGTATGTAAAATTTTTGGTTTGAATTTAAAGTTAGAACAGTGATACTCTATCTTTAACAGGGAAAGCATTTCAGGGACAGTAACTTAGAATATTAATCATAACAATTTGAAATCGGGATAAAAAAGCAAAGAGAGTGTGGACAATTGATGGACCCCAGGAGAAAAATTCAATAATAGACAAAATAATGGTCACCAAAGCAATCAGTAGAGACTATATATTGAATTGCTCTCGTGTTATCTTTCTTAGAAGTATGTATTTTCTATTTCCCGGCTGAGCTTCACATTTTCGCTTTCATTAGCTCAAAAGTTGAGACATTTCCTACACAATTGCCTATAAAATATAGAGGTCGCTGATGATTAAGCGATTAGGGGGTCGTGTTAGAACCCAATAGATGTCCAGTAATCGGCCAATAAGCCCGGTCTCTAACCAACAGAAATTGAACTGATCTGTGTACAATCATCACATAAACCAAGGTTTCCGTGAATTTTTATCTTCTCCCGAGTAGGTTGCTTACGAGAAATTGACCAAAGGGAATTCAGTGCTAGGCCTAGGGACTAGTCTTTCGTGTCGTATAATAACTTTGGGAAAATCAGTTGATCACTGATATATGAGAAAAAATTGAGCTGGTGCGTCCAGTGAACCGCTAAGAAATCACAGTGCGTGTTTCTACGTCTTGCGTATAGGGATATACACTGGGACAACTTCGCCGAAGCGTTACATTGTGTAAAGTTGTGCTGCTCTTTGTTTACTAACAGATATTGATGAGTGCCTGCAGGACTTGGATAACTGCGATGAAGCCGTTACCCAATGTATTAACACACTGGGTTCCTACATTTGCTCCTGTTACAAGAAGAACTATGTTTGGAATGGAAGCATCTGCATCGGTTAAGTATTGCATATATTCTTTGGCCCATGATGGCTGGTTTTCACTAAGGCATAAGCATGAGCATAAGCCGACATACGCAGGCGCAATGCGATGTTGATAATTAACGCCTTCTGTTGGAAGTTTCCCTAGGTGCTAATTATCAGCATCTTACTGCTTCTGCGTATGTCGGCTTATGCATGCTTATGCGCTGGTGAAAACCAGCCTTGACCAATGCAACCTAGTAACTTGATAAAATAAATGAACGTAGCCTCTATTAAGAAAGGTTTTTCCTTAAGCCTTAACGCCTTCACAAGGCTATCGTTAAAAAGTATAAAGCAAGCAGAAGAAAACAAAAAGACGATTGATTGATTATACCGTGATTAAGCGTCATTTCAACAATAACGTTTACTTTTAGTTTACAAAACGCTAGCAGTCTCTTCGATATTATCTTTATAAAGTGACTAACCTTCAAGGCAATCGCAAACTATCCACATGTAAGTTGTTTGCTTGCTCTCCAACAAAATCAATTTGGATTTAGGATGATATCGTCCCATACACCCGTTTCCACCTAGAAATCTTGCTGTTACTAAAATATTAACGTCAATGTTTTGAATCTATTCTTTATGAAAGACGTAAACGAATGTGAGGACCTTTCTCGTTGCGCTGAGAATGCCACATGTACGAATTTGGACGGGTCTTATGATTGCAACTGCTCAACAGCGGAATCACATCTCTGCTTTGGTATGTGAAGCCTCATCTTTAATATATACGCAGTGGTTAAACACACCTACTAGCAATTTCTTGTTAACCTAAACGCTTAAAGATATCTGCTAGCGTGGACTAACTGTGTAATTAATTACATTGCTAAATAATGTTAGTCAATTTCTAATTTGTATAATGCTGGACACCTTACAATAAGAAGTCGATATCAACATAAGACACCACAAAAAAGAATTGCATTTGCCGAAAACGTTATAATTAACCAGTGCATGATAAGTTTCTGTCACTTATTGTGATTTTAAGCTTTCTAGGGGGACTGATTATTTCTTTTTTGAAAAAACATGAAAAATGAGGCTCGTGGTTGGTGGCACTTATTAGGTGGCCGAACACAGTTTTCGCGCGCGCTTTTGCTGACGCAATTTAGCACGTGCACAAGGATTTCAAAAAACAAAGATCTCGTCAATAGAGCGACCATTTTATTCACTCAACACCCGCACTATCTGTGTAATTTTCCTCTATAATTGAACGCAGTGTATTGATGGCTTTAGTCTTTTATTACAAAGATATGTTAGGAAAGGTAACGATGCAAAGAACCCAGCAATTTTTAGCTTTTGTTTGTTACCGAAAGAACCCGAAGAACCCAGTTAAATGCAACGCATGTGCAGTTGCTCGAAAAAATGAGACCGATTGTTTTAGCAGAAACATACCGATTTCTAACGATCCAGTCGTTAGAATTTCAAGAAATTTGGCAGAAAAATAAATCAGAGACCACGTGAATGATCTATCAAAAAAATCAGAATTTTGACATAGGGAATTTTTTAATAATACAGAAAACGATTAACGGCGAATTACGTAAATCGCCCATGTCAATATTTTATTAGAACAGTGTTGGCAGAAGGGATTTAATGTCAATTCTTAGTGTTAAATAAAGTTTATTATTATTATTATTATAGTGCGCAAAAGATGAAAACAATCTAACGACTGGATTTTTTAAAAATAAACAAAAGCCATTATTTAAGGACGTTCGCGCCCATTGCTACTGCGCATCTCTAGTGCGCACGCTATTCATTGGTCACGCGCGCGCCACGTCATTTTTAAGCGCGCGCACGGATTCAAAAACTCAACAAAATATAGGGCTGACGACCTTTGCGTTAACTTTGTGTGCGAATATTTTTGTTGGATGCTCGGTGACCCCCACTTTTTTTTCGGCAGATCACTTCCTTTTCTGATTATTTTCATTATACTAAAAAACAAAAAAAATCTGTACGTGGGAAGTTTTAATTATTTCTCATATACTATTCAAATAGGGCCGAATTGGTACGTGGATACAGGTGTGTGTAACTTAGAAGTTGTAATTTTTAAGGCTAATTGTAGCTGATTTAATGACATATGTAGCAAAGATCTATCAAATAGGCCTATATATGCTGTTTTAAGGACATATAACTTAGATATGATTCTTCAACTTAAATATATGCCGATAGTAATGAATCCGGCCAGAATCGCCTCGAATGACTGGAAATCCTAGAAATGCTATGGTCCGGGCTGCGCCTTATCTTCAAAACGAGTTCGGGGACCCCCAATTTTTTTTTACGTTTTTAATCTAATCTTATCATTTTCTACCTGCAGTCAAAGTTTTAAAAAAATCTGGTGCGTGGGAAGTTTTTGGGCGCGAACGTCCTTAAGCCTTGTTTTTAGCCAGCCCAGTTGCCATGGCAACGGTACACACCATAGTCAAAATGCGAGAATAAAGATTTGTGTGGTTAACCTTGACTCTTGCAAAAAACGGGCGCCAAAGCATAAATAGTTTAAAAGTTGTAGTGAATTAGGCATAAGCACTTGAAAACTGTGTTCGGCCACTTAAACCTTGATATTGCCTTCATATTCTCAACTATAATTAACTTACAGATTGCGTATCCTTGCATATTACCTTAACTATTTACAATGAAACTCTTGAGAAGAAGAAAAGGGAGGATGTGCTACAAAATTGGTAGGTTTAAGGGGCATGTAACAGGCCCCGAGGAAACAATATCTGATTTTACACTCTTTTAGGGACCACGTTGTGTGACACTCCAAGAGTACGAATAACTAATGTTGGACGGAGAGTCGATCAACCCGCTGTGGTTCAGTTGAGTTCATTTTACACATTTAAAACAAACATTGAAGTGAGGTGCGCGCAGATATGGACACAAACCATGTCTTGGATATTAGCAAGTCCATCATTAAACTACTCTGAAGCTATCTTGAATGGAACTATAGTCTCGCCGAACACAAGCAAATGGACTCTCTCAGACCATCATTTACCATTCGCCCACGATCTATATGCTTTGTACTTCGTTTACACCATAGTCCAAGGAGACAATAATAAAACAGAGAATGTATATGATAAAGGTTATATTACAATACAACCCTTACCACTGGAGGCAATAATCTCAGGTGAAACTGAAATAACCAGAGGAAATAAGCAGAACATCGTCCTTAATGGATCCGAGTCTCATGATCCTCATGTTGGCCCCGGGGCCCTGGAGACGCTGACATTTTATTGGTTTTGTAAGAAATCCAGTGAGGAATTCCCAACGGAAAAACCTGCTAGAGATACAGGTGGTATATGTTCCTTTGAATGGCTCTGGCTTAAATGGCGGCTGTTTTGGTACGGGCGTTGGGAGACTGGAGTCCACTGAACCTGTTGTAGCGTTAAATGCTTCAGTAATGGAGAACACAACTGCCTCATACGTCTTTCAACTAATCGTTACCAAAGACGCCAGAACGTCAAGTGACAGAAAGACTGTTCACGTGGTCGAGGGAAGTCTCCTGAAGTTTCACTTAAGTAAGTATAGAAACTGCAAAATTTTGGGGAATGTTTCACAGTATTGACAATGATCGATCACAATGATCACATTGCTGTTGCTGTAGGTCCCCCTTATGGCTCATGATTTAGCTTTCGCTCAAAACTCTTGGGAAATAGTATAAAACCAATATGAAAAAGAGATGGATTATTTAATCTTGTAATAGAAGCTCAGTAGCAAACTTATGGAGCTTTGTAGTTTCAATAAGCAGAAGGACATAGAAACACATGTAAGAGGCAACTTTCATTTGCTCTCCTGCTTTGGCGTAATCTTTTCTATATTTTTCTCCAATAGTTTTATATTAAATGATCGTTTAAACGTGATCCCGTCCGCGCCATTGACCATCTCAGCGGACTACCTGGGCTACTCTTGTGATGACGAAGTGGAGTACCAGTGGACTCTTTACGAAGAAGGCGAAGACGAGGAATGGGCTCAAATCTCGAGCAACGCCGGCAACTCCAAGTGTTTACAGTAGACCCAAACACTCTTGAAGACAATACGAAGTATAGATTAGAATTGATCGTTCTACTCAGCAATGCAACCCCGTCTACAAGTGTGCAGATTTTCAAGACGGTAATCCTTCCACGTGACGGCTCATGTAGTATAACACCCGACACTGGTGAAGCAGTTTTATACATCATTTGAGCTGTTTTGTTTCGGCTGGTTTGCTCTCAATGAAACTTTCACCTATGAAGTGCAGATAATTGGGGATGGTTACATACATTATACATTGTATTATGGCCTTGCTGATAAACTGCAATTAGTTTTACCGCAAGGAAATGCCTCAAATGGATATTTATCATACATTAAAGTATTCGTTTCAAGAAGCAATGGTGCTACATCAGAGCTGGATATTTCAGTAACGGTATGAACTGTTGTCATGGCATTTTGCGAGCACGTCGAGGTGGGAAGCATTTTGCAAAGTATCTGTTAATTTTGTCTAGCTGCAGAAATTCATTCATTAAAAAGACTTAAGGATATGACACACACACAGACACACACACAAAAAGACGATTTTCAAGTAGGTAAGGTTTAATTCGCTAAATATATGAGCGAGAGAAAATGGGCGGGGTAGAAACAATAAAATGTGACTCATTGATGTGCGTTATTACCAATATCAATTTTGGTCTAGTATGAAAGTAAATTAAATAAAGGTGAATTGGGTTGATTACTATCATAAACTGTCGCATTGTTTATTGTTCTAGGTAACTCCACCTGGACCGAAAGCGGAACAAGATCTTTTTGAACTTCTTGAAAAATCTCCAAGCTTGTTCGAGGAGCATCTTGACACAATGGATACGCACAGGGCCTGGCAGCTAATGACGGCAGTGCTGTTGACAATAGAGACACAAGCATTGACGAAACACAACTTTTCCAACGAAACAGTATCGACTGAGCAGAAGAGTGCTGTAATTATTAAACT
>JAHPZR010054401.1:0-24197 GCA_019787425.1 Platygyra sinensis | reverse complement strand
GGATGGAAGTCATCACGTACGTCAATCAGCGATAATTTGCAAAACAATGAACTAGCTAGAAGCAGATGGTTTACTAAAGGACTCCATTTGAAGACTTAAAAACACCAACAGAAAACTTCTACGACGAAGAAGTATTACCATCAACAGCAGCATCATCATCGTCATCATCGTCGTCAGTTAGCAACTTGCTCGTTTTGTTTGAAAACGGGAATTTTTTTTGCCTCTGTTTTGAAACAAAAAACTCGCGTCCATACGTTGCGTTTTGAAATCATACTGTGTGACAAGTTATGAATGTTTTTTTAACACAAATTGATTTCTCTCTCTTTCTAGGGTTGTAAGAAAGAAAAGGACCACTATTCCTTTCTTGTTAACCACCTAAGTATCGTTGCGAACAGATCTTCTTGAATTTGCCCGTACCTGCTGTCAGTTTAATTTATTGACCGTGGTCAGTTTTATTTTCCAAAACTGACGGATTTTGAGAAAATACAAAAGCGAACATCATCTGCCTGAATGAACATGTCACAATTCTGTGTAAACTGCCGCCCGAGTGTCAACTAGTTAGATTAACTTCCCACTCATTATTTAATAATCATTATATTTATTTTTGAAGCAAACTAAAGGCAACTCCTAGGAAACACCAAACTTGTCTGAACGCAGACGTTCACTGTTAAAATGAAGTCGCAGATTGTCGCAGTTACTGTTTTCCGTCGTAAATCCGCCTGTTTCCTTGGTCGTTGAAAAGCCCATCTCATCTGCAGAAAAGTTTGCTGTTGACATCACTCTGCGATTTTCTCACTCTGCAACGCCGAACGATCTGGACGGCTTTTGTAATATTAGCAGAAGCAGATGGTTCACTAAAGGACTCCATTTGCAGACTGTTAAAAACAACAACAGAAGACTCCTACAAGGAAGTAGTATTACCATCATCATCATCATTAGTATCATCATCGTCACAATCGTTGTCAGCGACGTACCTGTTTTGTTTGAAAACGGGATGTTTTTTCCTCCGTTTTCAAAAAAACCTGCGTCCATACTTTGCGTTTTGAAATCATTTTACTCGTCCACAGGAAAAACGAAAAAAAGACGGAAAACTTAATCATCATTTATCTGTATCCTCTGAATTGAAGAAGGAACATTGGCTCGTCTTAAATTAAAATTCTACGTCCACTCTCCAGACTGATGACTATTTGTTCAACAGTGATGACTTTCCAAGTGTCAGTCTAGTTATATTAACTTCTCGATCATTATTTTATAATCATTATGTTTAATTTGCAAGCAAAGCTAATGGCAACTCATGGAAAAAACCAAATTTATCTGAATGCAATCGTTTACTGATGAAATAACCTCACAGACCGTCGCAGTTACTGTTTTCCGCCGTAAATCCGACTGTTTTTCTTGATGGCTGAAAAGCCCGGTTCTATACCCAAATGCAAGATCTCTCTCGGATCTCCCCCCATTGTTTTAATGAAAAGAAATATAGCTTTAGCAGCTTAACCCGACTAACTTTGCTCAATGGTTATTTTCATGAACACTCTTTCGACCAAACTAAAGTGTTTGAATAACTTAGAACAGCAATTGACATCAATTTCCTTTATTATGTCTTTCTTCAAAATTAAGAGTCTTCAAGGCAAATTTTTAATTTACAATTATAACGCTTTTTTTTTCGTTGTTAATATTACATACAATAGTGATGTGCTATCAGTGAGCAAGCTTCACTCGATATTTAAGACACTGTTAACAGAGCTTTGAACTTCTAGAGATATAACTCGAAAAGACCTAACACGATGGAACAACAAAGCACTTGTCTGATAGTGTCCTTCACTGCTTGTCTGACTTCTTCTATCTTCCAGCAATAAAGAATCGGGTTTAATGACGAGTTTAAGAAAACTAAAGTGACTGTATATTTAAGAGCGAGAAAACCAGATAAAGATGCTTCACTATTAGTCCACAAAGCCACTACTATACCAGAGGCAGATAACAAGCGACCAGCGTCATTTGCAACCAAAGTGCACTGGACACTGCCTTTTTGTATCGCGCTATGTTCAGTGGACTTGTTTGATTCGGTTGTTGAGCCTGGTCTTGTAACTGAGCTTGATGACGGCGGAGGGTGAAGAAAATCTTTGAATAGGAGATGATTGAGCTTACTAGAGCACAGTGATATACCTAGAGTTATAGAGCAGTGGGTGACAAGAAAATTCCAAAAATATGATGTTGAAAAGACAGCGAACACAATCCAAAAGGTAATAACGATCATGTAGGTTCGCTTCAAAGTTACAACTTGTCTGTATCTCAGTCCCAACAACAGGGCGAGAAGTCTGTCCACGCTTATTGCCGTCATTGTCAACAGAGACACTCACAAATAATGCCTGTTAAAGATTCGTCGCTGATAACAAGCGACAAAAATTCGAATGTCCATTCAGTTTAGACATCGTATCGGCAACATTGATAGGCTCAGAAATAAGACCAACACAAAGGTCGGTTGTTGCCAGGCAGCGAAGGAAGAGCTTGGAAGGCGGATGAAGTGAAGCCTCTTTGTGAAGAGCAACTATGATTAAAGCATTTCCAAGAACTACAGTAATGGACAGAAAAATGTTGAAAACCGATAATAAATATCAAGTGGCCGTTAATTCAGGTGGTGTAGTTAAAGCTGACCAGCATAACAATTGTTCGAATGTTTTCTGCTTCCATCTGCAGAAACGTTTGCTGTTGACATCACTCTGCGATTTTCTCACTCTGCAACTGACGACGAACGATCTGGATGGCTTTTGTAATATTAGCTTGATAAGTGAGTGGAAGGGCCGGGCGAGAGAATATTTGGCTGGACGTCATCACGTACATCAACCACAGATAATTTGCAAAACAATGAACTAGCTAGAAGCAGATGGTTTACTAAAGGACTCATTTGAAGACTTAAAAACACCAACAGAAAACTTCTTCAACGAAGTAGTATAACCATCAAAAGCAGCATCATCATCGTCACATCGTTGGCAGTTAGCAAATTGTTCGTTTTGTTTGAAAACGGGAATTTTTTTTTGCCTCTGTTTTGAAACAAAAAGCTCGCGTTCATACGTTGCGTTTTGAAATCATTCTTAAGGTGGCTGAACACAGTTTTTGATACCTCTGTTTAATTTACCTTTGCTTCTAAAACCCTTGATCCTTTGGTCGCCAAAAATGGCAGCAAGCAAGTTAACAACACAAACTTCAACTTTTTGATAATTAAACTGTCGTATGTGCCGTTGCCATGGCAACATGATTAATTATAAACAGGCGTTTAAAATCGGTTTTGTTTATCTGCAGAAAATCTAGTCATTAGATTTTCTTTATAATTTGCATGCAACAAGCTTGTAACGATACTCACATGTTAGCGCTATTTTAATAATAATTTCACAAACAGATCTTTAATTATGCCTCGTTGAAGGTTCACTGACAATATCTTGAATTTCCTTTGTTAAATTTAATTTTTTTGAATCCTCCAGTTACTTATTTCCTAAAGTATTTTCGCTCTAAATTTCGTGAAATTCTAATGAGTGGTTCTCGAGAAATAGGCGTATCTCCGAAAGTCAATTTTTCACTCAATCGCAATTTTTCGACTTACTACGCATGCGCTGCATTTAACTGGGTTCCTTCGGTAACAAACAAAAGCTGAGAATTGCTGGTTTCTTTGCATCGTTACTTTTTTCTAACATACCTCTGTAATAAAAGAGTAAAACCATCAATACAGTGTTCATTTGTGAAGAAAAATAGTACAGACAGCGCGGACATTGAGCAAATAAAATGATCGCTGTATTGATGCCATGCTTGTTTTTTATGCAATACTTGTGCGCGCGCTGAATTGCGTTAGCATGAGCGCGCGCGAAAACTGTGTTCAGCCACCTTAGAGGGGGGAGGAACAGTAGGAGGGAGAAATGGGGGAAAAGTAGGGAGGAGGGAGAAAAAGAAACGTAACCGTTTAGGGAGGAGGGAGAAATTGGCTCAAAAAGTAGGGAGGAGCGAGAAATTGGCTCAGAAAGTAGGGAGAAGGGAGATTTATCTCCTTGATTCCCCCCCCCTCACCTTAACCGTCCACAGGAAAACGAAAAGGCGGAAAACTTTATCATCCTTTAGAGGTGTTGTCCTCTAAATTGAAGAAGGAACCTGGACTCGCCCTAAATCAAATTTCTATTTGCATTCTCCAGAATTACTATTTGTTCAACAGTGATGACCTTCCAAGCATAAATACGCTCTGGAGTAACCCAAAGTCTTCTTAGTCTTGTTTGTCCTGTCCATTACTCATTTAAAAATGCCTTCTATTTTCCAGGCCGGCAATGAAAGTAGGCATGATTGATAAGCTGTGTTTTATTTTGCATATTCAAGAACTAAAATGTAATTCAACGCATTATATTATGCAGGAAAGAAGCCACGCCTATCCGTGAAACAGAAGCAGTACTTCTTTCCGACATGTTTGGGCCTGTTCACATGGAGGGAGGCTAATTACGCTTAGATCCAAGTTCCGTTATCACTACCACACCAGGCACGGCAAAACGGCGTTTTTAAAAATCTCTACTATGGCATGGATAGTGTTTTCGAAAAGATACGTTTCCTCCGATACGTGTAGACAAAAGGACCTGATATTTAAAGTAACTAAGGAAGAGAGGATCCGTTGACTATCCGTTATGACAATTAAAGGTGGTCTTCGGTTTCATCAATATTAAATGTAAAGGCAAACTCCAACTGACAATTTTAATTTGGCATTCTAATTATCATAACATTTCCCGGTCGCAGCTGCCGACATCAGATGCACCCTTTGTGTGACAAGTAATGAATGTTTTTAACACAAATTGATTCTCTTCTTTCTAGGGTTGTAAGAAAGAAAGGACCACTATTCTTTTCTTGTTAACCACCTAAGTTATCGTTTCGAACAGGTCTTCTTTAATTTGCACAGTCCCTGCTGTCAGTTTTATTTATTGACCGTGGCCATATTTATTTTCGAAAAAAGACGGATTTACGAAAATACAAAAGCGAACATCATCTGCCTGAATGAACATGTCACAATTCTGTGGAAACTGCCGCCCGAGTGCCAACTAGTGATATTAACTTCCCGATCACTATTTTATAATCATTATATTTATTTTGGAAGCAAAAATAAAGGACAACTCATGGGAAAACCAAACTTATCTGAATCCAGACGTTTACTGTTAAAATGAAGTCGCAGACCATCGCAGTTACTGTTTTCCGTCGTAATTCCGACTGTTACGTTTTTCTTGATCGCTGACAAAGCCCGTTGTACACCCAAAATGCAAGATCTCTCTCGGATCTCCCGCCTGTGTTTAAAATGAAAAAAAAATATATAGCTTCAGCAGCTTAACCCGACTAACACGCTCAATTGGTTATTTTCATGAACACTTTTTAGACTAAACTAAAGTGTTTAAAATAATTAAGAACAGCAGTGTTCAAAACAAATTTTAATTTACATAATATATATATTTTTTTCTGTTGTTAATATTACATACAATAGTGATATCGTATAGTGAGCAAGCCTCACTTTCAATTTAAGACAGTGTTAAGGACGTTCGCGGTCATTGCTAACTGCGCATCTCTAGTGCACACGCTATTCATGTGGCCACGAGCGTGCCACGTCATCGATAGGCTCAGAAATACGACCAACACTAAGATCATGCAATTGTTGCAAGGCAGCAAAGCAAGAGCTTGGACGGCGGATGAAGTGAAGACTCTTTGTGAAGAGGTAGTATTACCATCAGCATCACCATCATCATCATCATCATCATCGTCATCATTGTTGTTAGCAACTTAACCGTTTTTTTGTAAACGAATTTTTTTTACTTCGTTTTCAAAAAAACCGGCGTCCCATATGTTGCGTTTTGAAATCAAGTTTACACCTCCACAGGAAAGTGCAAAATAGATGGAAAACGCTATCGTCCTTTGGAGTCTATCCTCTAAATTGAAGAAGGAACCTCGAATCGCCTAAATTAAAATTCTACCTCCACTCTCCAGAATAACTATTTGTTCAACAGTGATGACCTTCCAAGCACCAATATGCTATGGAGTAACCCAAAGAACTTCTTGGTCTTGCTTGCCGTCTTTATTACTCATTTAAAAATACCTTCTATTTTCGAGACCGGCAATAAGTAGCCCGATTGATAAGCAGTGTTGCCTTTTGCCAGGAGCCATAATGAGGGACGGGCCTAAGTTTTGGGATAGCGCGTGGACCCATGATATGGGACAATTTTCTGTTTTTAGAACAAATTGCGCCATCCTGACGTCATATATACGCGCTGATCCACGCACGTGTCTTGGGCTCTCGCGTGGATGTTGTCAAGTCGTGTGATGAAATTGTGAGAGTTGTGAGATTCGCTCGCCGATTTTTCACAGCGATGTCAGGGAATAAGGCAGAGAAGAATCAGGGCTCTTCTAGTAACTTTTATGCTCTGATTTAATGGAAAAGGAGCGTTTAATTTCGCGCTGTGAATGAACAAAATCCGCTCGCCGGCTAGTTATACGCGTAAACGTTTTTCTTCTTTTTCGCAGAGTAAAGTTCTGTGAGAAAACTGTTTACTCCGGTATCGAGTTAATTTTTGAGTTTGAAAAACAATGTTTACCACCGTTTTCGCTGATAGACGACTCTCGAAAACAAAACACCGGCGGAAACGTTTCCAAATTTCTGTCAATCATACATGTTGTCGACAGATCGGATCGAAATAAAGAAGGTCTGAAGGTTACACTAGTGGCTGTGATTGGTGGATTTTGATCCGATCTGTCGATAACACGCAAGACTGACGCGGGTGTTTTCGTTTTCCAAAGTGGCGTATTAAACGAAAACGGTGCAGTAATCATAACCAAAACTTGTTTTGATAGTTTCTTATTACTTCTGCTCGTTTGGCGAGTTTGCAGAAGTTTTTTAAAGGCAAGTTTGACGCGTACGAGTAGTTCATTTGCATAGTGCAGCGCGTGCACTTTCAAGTCCGAGTCGGTGTTTTCAGATTGTGAACAAATCGTGAAAAAGATTTGCTTCGTTGTATTTTGTGCTGAGGTACTACAACAATTTTCACCAACGTTCGCCAAAAGACTACTAACATATATCAAGAAAGACATTTCTACCAACCGCTTGTCTTTTTAAATTAGCTTGAATTGTTCTGAAAGTCAATTGAACTAGACCTCGAGTAAAATTTTCTATACCAAGACTCAAGAGAATGTCTTCATCTTCCACAAAAAATATTTCCAAGCAAAACCAAGAGGCAACTGAAAAAAACATCGTGAAGGTAACACCCATGTGGACCCATCGCCGAAGTGAAAATGAAATGCAGGGAAGTTCTTCTTAGAAAGCTGTTATATAGAGTGCAATCTCTTCAAGTCATATCTTGATGCAGCTCTCTGTGTTTAGCTTTACGAAAATCAACGCTTGAACTTATAATTTATTTACCATTTTGAGCAGGAGAGCATAATGTACCTTATGAGAATCTAGAAAATAAACACAAAAGGACAATGAATTGGCTATCAAAGGCGGCGTCCAACATATCTTTTATCTCCCAGTTACAGCTAGTCTCCCCCTCCCCAAAAACACGGCTGTGGAGGAGAATAAGTTACAGCTTGTATAGCTTGTATTGTAATCGTATGCTGATATGCTCTAAATTGCATTTGATTACTCCTAACAAGGAACTCTTTTTATATTCAGGGCGTACCAAATTAGCCCATAAGCAGCTGTGAAAGCGCTGCTACAGTACCACATGGAAATACACTTGACAAGTGACTAGATATTTTGGTCTGCCTACCCATACCGATGAGAACCTGAGAAATTACAATTAGAACTCCCTAAGATATGCATTCTAAGGAGCCTGTGACCACACATAAAAGAGGAGTTGGTTAGCGTGTGGCTTGCACTGCGGTGCTAACCAAAACTTTTCCAATAATGTAAGAGCAAATGAAGTAGTTCAACCTGTTGTTAGCGGATAGATTGAAAAGTTGAACTCAGTGTTAAGAAGAACAAATTGAAACAAAATTCCAATCATAGTCACTCGTACAACGACCACTACAATGGCCACTTTCTCCTAGCTCTGTCTTTAAGGTGGTCGTCCTTGATGAGTTCGACTGTGTCATTAAATAGAAGCCAAGTGTCTCTTATATCGGGCAACAATTTGTCTCCAGCTTGAAGAATTTTGTATTAATACGGAACGTATAGTATGGGTACGAAAAAAGTATCAGAAAAAGGGATGTAACTAGTTAAATATGCGAGCTTTTCTCTCAGACGCCATGTGCTTAATTGCTTAACTTGCATGTTGTAATGTAAAAAAAGAGGACACTGCAGAGCTATGTTGTTTTGTTTTTCCTGTGGAGATGTAAAATAGTTTTATACGGGGATCGGAGTCTCCTGATAACAGCAAACATAACCAGACAGTTACATGATTTCAGCAACTCGTGTAAACTTTTCTGAATGAGTGCGCGGGTGTGTTTATTTCCTTACAAGGATATCTTTTGTTTCGCCAAGTTATTGCTATGAATATATGGCAGAGAGCAAAGAATGCAGTTCAAGGTTCCGTTATGCCGAATACAGAAATTTCATGGCTAATTTTATTCCCAACTTGATCGAAAATATACCACTAAACTTTTTGAAGCAATGTTTTTGCTTTTTATAAAACCTCGGGTCATACGGGGTACCAATGTCGATGTGCTAAAATGAGAATTAAAAAGTGAAAAAACTAATGAAGTTATTCCAAAAATCTTTGCAAACTTACTCAAAGTGATGTCTATATAAACAACAACAAAGAATCCATAGTAACATTTTAATGTCAAGCCGCTATTTCCTCTACATCCCGTCGCTTACAATTATTTTTACTGAAGGGTCTCTGATCTAGTCTGTTGTTTTACTTCATTGACATTTTTGAACGTCCCTTGAGACCTTTTTTTTAAACAACGTAAAACCTAGTTGCATGCCCATCACCTATGCCTACTTGCAGCTTTTTGTTAAGTTGGCTTGTAAACTAGGGAAGCCTCTTGCAGACAGAACCAATGTCGAAACTCCGTCACATGAATATCATTCCAATAACCAGCTGCGGCTATAGGAAGTTTTTCTTTTTCGGCCAGTATACATCGATGCGCATGGCTCCCTAGACTTCCCATTCGGTTCACCTGGAGCCCAGTTTGTGTAGTCTGGAACTGAGGAGTCGGACCAGTAGAAGTCTTTTCCTGTATACCATTTCAGCCCGATCCAAACCAGTGTCACTGATGGTTCTTGCTTGCTAAGATCCAGGACAAAGTCGTTCTCCTCAGCACTGTTTATCTTTACCAGTTCTGCGCCCAGGGATTCGCAGTGCTTTTGAGCGTTGTCCCGAGACTTGATGGAAGCTACTCACTAGGTAACAGTAGTTGTTAAATCGTGTCCAGCCATCGGGACAAGGCTCACCTAAAAACGAGTTGAATGTTGCAAAAGAAAATGTTGAGTGTAAAATAACATCCACTTAGCTGAATAATCTCAGTACAAGTTCAATTCCTTGGCATATTTACAAGTTCTAGCTATAGCTATCCCCAGGTAGCCTGTTAGTTACACGTGTGCATAACTCGTAAGTTACATGTCTACAACAGAAAGGGTAGGTTGTAAGTTCAGCTGAAGTAACTTATTGGTTTAACGTACCAAGAATTTCCTCGATGCTTTCCAGAAATCCGGGATCTTGCTCGGGGCTCATCAGGAAGAATTCCGGGATCTTGCTCGGGCTTACTGGGTAGAAGTCGGGTTCTGCTCGTGCACACTAGGCTGAATTCGGGGATCCTGCCTCAACACTCCTGGCAATGCTGGAAGAAAATGGGAAATTTGAGAATTAATTGAAATAGTGCTCTCAAAAGCAAAGAAAATAGCGAACTCGGGCTAATTTCACTGAACAGAGCAGGACACTTGGTTATGTGTAGAATTAGTCCTCCGATCTTCATTTTGAGACTGAAAGAATCGACATCTTATTCAGTTTGAACATAGTCAGACACAAAATTAACAAGCATTCGAACAAAACAGTGAATTTAATTTAGTTTTGATTTTAAAAGGCTTTTTCACCAGGAATTTTTAAGGTTTTAGGCAACCTGAATGACAATTTTACACAAGTTTGAAGCACATAGCGGTCTTTTTTTTTTTTTTTTTTTTTGTGAAGCGGGCAGCCTCTCTTGAAAACTATTAAATACGACTGGTCATGGGTGTTTTATACATGTAAATCTCGAAGACTTGATTCAAGGCTAGGAAATTATTAAGAAACTTGGTTCCTGTGGCTAGAATGGCTGGAACATAAACTATAGTTGTGGCGAATGGTAAAATACGCGACCTCATTACCCAGAAATCGCGGACATTTCGAGCCCGCTAAAAATTGTCAGCGGTATATCATGTTACACACTAGAACAATAAAATCTGATATGGCGGCGCTTATCGCTCTGTCCGAAAGGAAGCGTGTTTCTTACGATGTGCTTCACAGGTTAAGCACTGTTGATATATTGTATGCCGAGAATAGGAAAAAGAAAAGATCTTCCTTGGATTCTTGATCCGTTGTCCTTGCTTATTTTGAACCATTGACCAGGAATCCAAAAATTAAGAAGGTCAATGTAGTTCAACTCATTTCCTCTCTCGTCTTTGATTCCAACAAGCTCATGCCATTTCTTCAGAATTGGATATGGGATGTATATTGACAGAGCAATTTCAGCTTGTCTACTGTGCTGCTGATGTATATAAGACAACGGGGAATCAGTGACTTGAAGCTTAAAATCAAGGGCTTTCTTTTTGAAATCGAGCAAAACATGAGACATTCTCAGTGCCGGAATTCAATAAGTGAATTAAGTCTTCCCATATATTACCATTCGTAATTTCGCGCGATTTTTCGCATTTTTGAGCCTGTAGATACTTAGACAGCGGTAGAACATGTGAAACTGCCAGGAGGCTAAGCTGAAGTAAATATGGTGGTTTTTTGCGCGATGGAAAGTGGTTGTTCTTCGCGTTTCTTCGCATCCTGCAGGACATTCGTACCCTCAGAGAAGGCTATAACCATTCGTGATGAAGCACTTTTTTGGTGTTGCTGGGCGGCCTTCTGTTTTATCATGAAAGGATTTATTTTACTTGCTTAAAACGACCGTAATTTGAGGAAAATTTTGAGGGGTCGGCACCGATGGAAGCTTGAAACACACGGGCAGCACAGAGCTTTGAAGTCAAGGTAAGTGGAGGTATTTTGATGAAACTAGTAAGCAAGTACAACCATAAATCCTTGTTATTTTGATGCTATTTGGCGGCCCGAAGAATGAGCGAAACAGTAAAAAAACCTTCGCTTTGTAGAGCAGTTGCATATTATTTATCAGCGAAAGGTCGGCACATCGAAATTAATTTATTTAAGCTAGCGAAAATTGAGATTTTGTTTCAGATCCCATACATTTCTTTATAGCATCGGGACGCCATTTTTTAAGTTCCATTTGATTGACGTGCGGTTTTCGTGACGCAATAAGACTCGGATTTCTGGTAATGTTAAAATTTGTCCTTAAACGATTTGGACTCAAAGACGAATGTAACATAGGAAAACGAGACTTTGTGACTTATTGCAAAGGTTCTGAGATGGCATCCGAAGTTAGTACCGAAACCAGCAATTTTCTAAATCATCTTCCATTGGCTCGGTGGCCTCATAGTCATTGTGCCCGTCTGCGGATCGAGCGGTCCGGGTTCGACCCCTGGCAGGGGACATGTGTTTCTTGTGCAAGACACTTTTATTAGTCACACAGTGTCTCTCTCTAGCCAGGTGTATAATTGGGTAGCATCTCATTAGAGTGGAGTTGAAATACTCATGGTCGCCTTACGCTACACAAACCGGTTTAAATTCGCCCGTGATGGTCTGCTGAGCGGACATGCAGACTTTTTTTTCACTACATTCAGCTTAAAAATACCTGACACACATCCAAAGGCAAACAGAATGGTTACGATATAGAGTGGCAGCAATGCAAATATCTTCATCTCGGCTTTCATCCGGCTGTAACACCACAATTTCTAGAATAAAGAGTTGAACGTAAGTGATGAGGAAATCTTATCCATGCACAGAACAGGAAGTAACTGGAACGTAAACTTAAAGAGTAAATACTATACTAACCAGAATACCTAGCTAGCCATGTTTGACTCATAACCGTTTTCATGGCCTATTAATTGAAAATCAGAGTGGAATGTAAATTTTGATTTGGATAGGTACACACAGCTCCATAGATGATGTTCTGTGAGCTAGATGCAATTGCAGCCAGTACATCTGGCTAACCTACTGGAATAGCTGTCAGAATGCTTTTTTCTTACGTGAACGCATACAACGATCTGCAAGCCAAAGTGAGAAACAAGTACAGCGGTTCGGCTCTTTTTGTTTTAACAATTCAAGTAACTCTTTGCATTAGTTAATGACTGCTTCTCAATATTACGTACGGTGCCTTCGACGATTTCAATTAAGAGGATTATGTAATGTTCAAGAATAAGTTTGGGATAAATAAATAAATGCATCTTGAGTAAATATGAAATAATTCATATTTGTACTGCGGTTGTAGATGAATGTGAAGAGTGTTCATCGCTGTGAATTTTCCAATTTAAGCAATTGGAAAGAAGAAGCCTAACAAAAAAAAAAACAGGGCTTCTTCTTTCCAATCGCTTAAATTGGAAAATTCACTGCGATGATCACTCTTCACATTCATCTACAACCGCAGTACAAATATGAATTATTTCATTTATACTTCACATTATTTAACTGCACGGGAAAATATGAACTCGATAAATTGGCCTTGCTCCCAATGTGTGGCTTCATAGCTCAGTTGGTAGAGCATCGCACCGGTATCGCGGAGGCCATGGGTTCGAATCCCGTTTTTCAGGCTTCTTCTTTCCAATTGCTTCAATTGGAAAAACTTACTGCGACGATCGTGCACATCTTCACATACATTGAATAAATGCATGTCGTTTACATTTAAACATTTTTAATAAAGATAGAGTACACAGTAGCTGCTAAACTTCGTATCGCGCATATCATGTTATTTCAGTGAAAAGACCAGAAAGCTACAAAACCATATTCGACTAGAAATCAAAATCAAACTTAGCTTTCAATTTTCGTACTCCACCTCAAGAGTTTGGGAGCAGACCGTTTCTATGCTAATAATTATTTCTTATTAAGCTATTTATCGTATAATGTGGTCTACAACTGTCGGACGAAGATTTCGTGTCACACACGATGCTGATCTTCGTCCGATACTGCAAGACCACATTACAATAAACAGTGTTGATTAAGGAAATGTTAGCATGTAAAAATAGGTGAAAAAAACACTAATGTAAAGGAAAGTAATAGTTTGCTTTATCAAGAAAAACGTTTCTTTCTGATAATTACCGTTTAATTAAATCAAATAGCCGAGCCTCACTAACCGAAGAAAGACATGATGATAATTAACTCCGAAAATGTTGCTTTATACTTGCTTCTTGTACTTCAGGACCAAGGCTAACATAAGAAGGTTAGTCGCGAGACTATGCCCGAATCAGTATTAGCGAAGTAAACTGAAGCAGTCAGCGCTAGTAACATGCCTAGAGAGTAAGCTCTTCCTTAAGGCGTGGCGACTACATAAATAATCCTAACAGCTCAGCAGATCTCAGACAACCTCCTAGAAATGAGCGTATTCCAAGACGCGCAATGCCAATATTTGCTTAACCTCGTATCGCCCATATTATGTTATTTTCAGTGAAAAAGACCAGATTAACTACGCAATTGAACTTACCTTTAGTATCGCACTCCGACTCAAAGTTTGGGCAGCAAACTATTTGAGTGCCTATATATCGTTGAGTATATTGATGTAGTCTGCAACTGAAGATGTAGTGTTGTGATAATTGTATTCATACTCGTTTCGTACTCGTCGTTTTTGGTTACGCAATACGTAACACGTTTAGGCGGATCTTTTGGATTCTTGTGTTTTTAAAGCATAAACAAGTGAAATTTAGCGATAACAAAGAACAAGGGTTTTTGTTAGCGAGGAGATCCAGCGAGAGCTAAAACTGCATGAAATTAAAACGCCTATTGTTAACCAACGTGTGGTTTATAAATTTCGATGTGGCTTGTGTGATGCAAGTTATGTAGGTTATACTCGCAGACAAATACACCAACGCGTGGCTGAACACACTGAACCAGGCCTTCTAAACAGTCTTCTTCCACTGGCAAACACTTTGATTAGCGAACAATGTATTGTTCCGAAAAACCTGCACGGACGTTTTTTCCGTTTTTAGATAATGCATAAATAAGGTTGATTGTTCCTTGCATGAAATGATGCTAATTAGAGAATTGACACCATTTCTCAATGTTCAGTGAGACTCAGTTCAAGCAAAACTAATTGCATGACATTCATATGTAACATGCACATGGAATAAATTTTGTATAACGTGACAGCCCTGGGATTCTTCTTTACTGAACGGTAACATCTTCGACATCGACCCTCATTGTGTACGTTACCATGCCAACTACCGGAGCTTTTTACAGCCTGGGGCATTATAACGACGAGTATCATTTCAATGACCAGACGCCATTTTGGGACGTTATCCTCGGTTCAGATGGAGCCTTATAGACTAATTTCAATATATTAAAATTCAACCTAACACCGCAATAGACCACAGTAGGAGGCTCTGGGGAATAACTACAGAGTTTGGGTGGCTTATTCCCCAGAGCTTCGTTCTAAGGTCTTTTGTTTCAGGCTGGTTTTAATATATCAAAATTGGTCTATTCGTGAACGGGAACAACACCCACCTCGTCCCAAGGGCATTCTCCATGACTTGGGAGGGGGGGGGGGGGGGGGGGAGGGGGGCGAATAAGTCCTGGCATCGGCTGGTTACGTGTATACATAAATATTCAAGAAAAAAACTAATGTACGAATTCCTGTGGTTAATTCTGCATTTTGATTGGCTAATAGAATTTTCTTACAACTAAATAGTTTGGAAAAGCAGTCCGGGATCGTTATCAGATTTGATAACCATGTGACGTCATATAATGCGGTCATTTCAAAAATCGGGAATTTTCGTATTCACTTCGCTTTGCTCGTTATTTGTTCGATTATGCTCGGGTAATTTACCCATAACTCTATTCGATAAGTACCAAGAAAGGAAGAGCCTCGCGTGTTTTCGAAGATGGCGGCTGAAGCCCAGCGTAAACGATGTAAAATGCTACTCGTAAAGTGACTGAAACTGCGCTTGCAATTTTGCATACAGATCACGTAAGTTTTTCATTTTGTCATAAGATTTAAGTTGCTTGCAGATTTTTGCGACAATCACAAAAAATATGTCGTTAATCTTCACGCTATATACTTGGGATTTAATCTTTTTTTTAGTGTTATGCACGATCTGTGAAAAAAGTGCAAGGGGGTATTTTGATTTGCGATGTGCTGTTCGTAACGGCGGCCATATCTATTATTATTATTATTATTATTACTACATCTGTAATTGATGTTCCTAGGTATTGAGATGGCGGATGCTGGTACCCAAAGAATCAAAACAGCAAATTTATGTCGATTTTGTGGCAAGACTGCGTCTTCAAAAAGACTTCTGCAAGACCTAAAGAAAAATTCAAGCCTGAATTCGAACGACATGATATCGACATTGAAGAGGACAACGATTTTATTCATACCCGCCTAATGTTTGCCTGACGTACGTGGGGTATTTTTATCGCCTGAGAAGGTCAATCGGCAAATGCATTAAAAGGTAAGTTGCCTATATTTTTGAGTCCAAGATTCAATGTCCACACATTCGTGGTCCTGAAATATTTTCAAGAAATGCCGGCCAAACTAGGTCAGTTTTCTGGCACACCAGTCATTATATGATGAAGCTTATTGTTGGATTCAGCGAGTGACAACAATGGGGTAACAGGCCTACGCTACTCCTATCCGCGTGTAATAGCCGCTTTAGGAAGTTTTGCTCGAACTAGTATATCTCTTATGATCTGCCCCTTTTGTATGGTACGATCTGGGGATCTTTGAATATTTCGCTAAACAAAAATCCTGTGGTTTGGAAGGACATAGGTCATATGTCAGGTTGGCTTCCGCTGCAATACGCGTGAAATTTGTAGAGTTTGACACCTCTGTTTTTGCCAGGTTTTTTTTCTCTCGGCTCGTTTGTATTGCCAGATATGCTTTAAGCTCTCTAAATGTTAGCTCTGGAGGTGAACAGATATTCCGTGAACATGTTAGCTACTTGCATTTTACGTGTTACTACGCCGAACCCGGCTGAATTAACTGTTACAAGTTATACTGTTTGTTATCACGCAAACTAAACGAAATTAAGTTACAATTCTTCAAGATGTATTTACTGTCACTTTTTCGTTTATATTTACTACAGACTGTTGAACAAGCAGCTTCGCCAGCTACTAAGAAAATGAAGCCTGAGTGAAAATGGAAGCTATTATCATATTAGTGTCAATAAACAAAGCTTTTGTGAACAGAATATTTGTTGTCTACCTTCGCTGTGTCATTTTACTCGCGGAACAAATATCACACGGTGTCTATCTGGAAATTAAATTCACAGTAACTTTGGACGAAGACAGTTTTCTTCCTTACATTTCTGTTTTTATTCCATAATCCCATAACCTATTATGAAGCAAACATAAATTTAACAGGGGCACCCAACGAGAATATAGTTCAAAACCACTTAAACATAGCATTGTTAAACGTGTTTAAGTATTTAAACGGTGAGTGTGGGCATATTTTTATCCCCTATAAATTTTTTATCTGTTCGGATTTCCTAGCTGAAAGTCCAGTGATCCGAAAATTATAGGTATCAAACCTTACCTGTTCGAAAATTTCAGCCAGAAAAAAGGCTCCCGAAAATTCTACGGTGACCTTTTTAGGGTAAAAATCCGTTGAAAATGGGCAATTTTACCATTTTTTAGACGTTCGAAAATCCTAGGAGAGGCAGGCAAGTAAGTAATTTTACAAACAAATGTTCCGAAAATACTAGATCTCAAATCGTCTTCCGAACAGATATTTTTCCGAAAATTGTCGTTGGGTGCCCCTGATTTAATTCAATAGCTGCATTGTGATGTTGTGAGTAGCTCCTTTCATCGCAGCGCCTCTTCGACCGGCATATTGAATTATATACTGTTGCTACCAAATAACGTCACGTGAGCGAAAACCTGTGCAACGATTGGTTTATGGTTTGTTCTGGTCGAGTTATCAAAAACGATAACGATCCCGGACTGAAAAGGTTTCCTTATAGACTTCTAGCTGGAACTCGCAATTGTAGCTGAGAAGCAAAGCTGAGAAGAACAGCAGATTCTGTGATTTACTGGTGTTCATGGAGCAATCAACTCCCAAAACAGTTTATTCGCGAAATTCAGTTTGCCGGCTTTGTGGAGATGCATTCGAGTGCTGCCAGTTGCTTTGTGTTTTGGGTAGCACTGGAAAAGCTAGCATTACTAAACATCTCGCCTCGAAGTTACGAAATGTTTGTTGAATTTCATTATTGAGAGTGATTCCCTTTCGACGCTTATATGCGAGGAACTTGTACATGTGTCTAAGACGAGTGAATTCAGACAGAAAAGTCAAATTATACAAACTCAGCCGGAAAAAAAATGTGCTCAGTGAAGAGTTGTGTTTAATTGTCGCCATCGTGTAAGCCGCCTTCTAAGCGTTCAACCAGGCAGCTTTGGCATGCTACCACAAAAGCTCTTCAAGACAACTCAACTACGCAGAATCTCCAGTTCAAGGTTATAGCGGAGCTCCGGTGGCCCGAAGGGTCTCCAAGCGGAGCCCCATACTCGTATTCACTACTTGCACAATACCATAATGCACCTCTTTAACCCCCCCCCCCCAAAAAAAAAAATTTTGCATACTCATTGTTTGCAATTTCTCCTGGGACAGGAGGGGGGGGGGTGGGGGGGTAAAAGAGGGGTATTATGGGATTGTGCAAGTAGAGAATAGGAAAGAAAAGGAAACCCATGAGTTGATTTTCTCATGGTTGTCATGGCTAGCGGCATTGCCCGTAGGCGCGTACGCACGACGGCGACGGCGACGGCGACGGCGACGGCGACGGCGACGGCGACGGCGACGGCGACGGCGACGGCGACGACGACGGCGACGGCGAAGACGACGACGAATTATTTGCTATTGGACATCCATGTTATGATAATAGTGACACCTGTCAAAGCAAGGTACCTGATAACCAGTATCACGTGACCATATCGCGGGCTCAAGTCTACAACTCATCGAGATCAAGTGTTTTTTGAAGTTAACTGCTGACTAAGTGCTGGCTTTCGATTGGATCGCAGGCTCATGTCAGGTTATCTTGAGGAAAACAGGGCAGGATTGTTCAGAAGCCGGTTAACGCTAGCTCATTATTAAAATTTATTCGAATTATAACTTTTCCTTCTATACAAATGTTTTTTGCTTGTTTTGTGTATATGTTAATTATAAAACTCAAATCAGAAAGCCAAACAATAAACAGAAAACGTCACCTTTTCCTGGGTTAGCTTAATCGGGCACTGAAAAACCCGGCCAAGGAGCTACGCTTTTAGGCTGGCCTAAATCAATATATTATTAGTGCAAAGTTGGGTTGACTGGCCTACATGACTTCTACGGTTAGTAACCTTTGTACTTTTGCCTTTTCCTGTTCGGTCACTCGACCTTTTTGTCGTCTCACTCGTGGTTATCAAGGGCACTTCATGTTTGCTGTAAGGAGAGATTTTAAGTACATGTAGTGTTCAGTCGTTAGACCGTGCTATGGCAAATGATTTGAAGTAAGTCGAACAATGGCATATACAACACGCAAAACAGTCAACAAACTTGAGCGTATATAAAGAGCCACATTAAATTTCTGTCCTGGGGTTCTGTCCCCGTGTACCGGATCACAAGAGCCGATCCTAAAGACCAACCAAAGAAAGAACAATGGTTATTTCCTTGTGAACCCGAACACCAGGACAGAAACCTGTCCTGGTGTACTGGTTCACAAGGGAATAACCATTGTTCTTTCTTTGTCCAGGAGTCATTGGTTAGCTGTTATGTATTGTTTGGTTCTTTGTATCGGCTGTTCTGAACCGGTACACGAGGACAGAATCCACATTTAAATCCTGTGGTGCTTTGACAGGCAAGAAATCCGGTAGAAGCTGAAACAGCAGAGATTGAAAAAGCCACTGGGTAGAGCGGCAACAATATCTTGGCCTTTCAGTAAATATTCAAGACACTTCAGTTGAAGTGGTCTTAAACAAAGCGGAGGAAAGAAAGTTACAACGATTAAAAAAAAAAAACAGATCCAAGTCCACTTAGCATAGACAGTTTTTGCGCTATCTTGATTTTGACACTTTTGATTATGCAAACCTCGCTAATTTATTACACACGGGATTTCATGGTGTAAGATTGACACGTGACCAGCGGATGCCAGTGCCTTTTCTTACCTCGCCCCAAGCTAGCGGAAAGGCCAGGGAACGAGGTTGGAACAACACATCTGCATGATGACGTCATGTGCGCACTACATTTTGGTAGTTTTACAGGGTTTTTTAGCAACAGAAGAGACATGACTCTCTAATTTTCAGTAAGGTTTCCCAATAATAAAGATTTTGCGTAGTCGCTTGTTGCACAAAATATCGAATAGAAATTTGTCCACTAACACTGGTTATGCAGCTTGAATTTCGAAAGAGGCAAAAAAACTTACTTAAACAATGTTGCTGTTAGTTTCCTTTAGCAAATTCCCATCCAAGAAAGTCACCCAAACTATTTTACCTGGCCCTCAACATTCAGTCAAGGGACACCGCCAAAAGCTAGTTCAGCAGCTTCAAGCACAGCAGAAACTGAAGAGTCCGAGCGTGATGATACACACCTACAAATTGAAAGACTGAGAGAAGAACTGCAAAACTTCGTGCGCTTAAAGGAATAATTGGAAAAAGATCTGTCCATTTTCAAATCTGCTTTGAGGTGGCACAGGGATTCAGACAAAGGTATGCCTTATTACACTAGACTGACCCATGGTCAGTTTTTGCCATTATTGCAATTACTATCAGCTATCAAAAGATGCGAAATAGAGCCAAACTGCAGTGGGGACAAGACGTAATTGTTCTATGCTGGCTTTTAAGTTATTTTTCAGTAAGCGTGAAGCGCCTGAAAATAAATCTCTTTGCTAAAAAGCACATTGTCATTAAACTGGCCAGGATCATTGTTAATTGCACTCGCCTTTTGTACACACTTGAAGCTTACCACATCCTCTGCCTTACACGATTCTGAATTACTGGCATAAAAAAGAACACAGAAGTATGCAATCACCTTTTTTAACGCTTTGTCTTCCACGTGAATATAAAAATCCTTGCTGGATAGCTTCTTCTTTCACAGCTTTGCGTGTCACGTCACCGGCTGGCCAAACTGGACTCCTTCAACTCACCGTGCTCGTCATTTCTTTTCAAGGGCAAGCTAAGGCTCCTCTCGTTCCAGAGATTTGAGAAATATCCTGGACATACTGATGACGGCTTCATACACAAAAGAGCTCTCTGCGTTGGTAAAGCCGAGGGAGAAATGGAACCGTGTCAATTGACTTTTTTAAAGGGGGTAAGTTTCTAAAGAAACTGGTGCTGCGTCGGTGGGAGTATTACAAGATAATTTGGTTTTATCAACTGAGTTGATGATGTGAATTGGCCACCCAAAGAGATTGGGAAGCTTTGACCTTTGGCCTACCAAGAGCGTGGAAAATGTTTTTTTTACTGGGATAGTATAATGGGGAGAGAGTTTTCTTTGATTGGTTAAAAGGTATGATTGATGCAGGAGGATAATTCTTTAAATGAGAAAAATACCAATAAAAATTGCCGCTCGAACTTCCTTCAACGTCCGGGACATTTTCTGGAATTGCAAGCAGCACCGAAAAAATCGACAAAATGAATAATTATTAAGATGCAAAAACATTAAAAGCAAAATTCAACCATTAACAGACAGTACTTTAAGCTAAAAGTATCCTCTAAACAATGCAGACCTATATATAATGGCAGGGATTTCACAAAAACCTTTCGTCTCGTACCAGAGCGATTGATGCAGAAACGTATTCCTGATAAGCTCTGGGAAAGTAAAAGCCTCCAAGTCCCACTTCACCCTTACCAAACTTGCATTTTGCGACGATTTTGCTCTCTATCCTTGTTAAATGGGGTGCGGGTGACTTCCAGTGTTGTGCCTTAAACTAGTTGTTTATAAAAATGCACCTCGTATTTGGTAAGGCTTGAAGTTACGCTTTTGGCTACCCCTGAATGCCCGCACTATCTTTGCTATTTTTCTAGATAATTAAACACAGTGTATGATAGTTATTATTGCAAGGATACGGTTACAAAAGGTATCGGTTGCAAAGAACCCCGCAATTCTCAGATTTTTCTTTGTAACCCGAAAGAATCCTGCCAAAGAAACCAGTTAAATGGAGCGCATGCGTAGTAAGTCAAAATTTGCGATTGGACGCGGAATATAGCTTTCTCGGAAACACGACTATTTTCTAGAGAACCACTTGTTAGAATATCACGACATTTGAAACAAAAGTACTTCACAAAATGGGTAGCTGGAGTGTTGAAAAAATGAACATAAAACAGAGGAAATTTTAGACATAGCAGTGAACTTTTAACAAAGAATCGTTACATGCTTCAGTGTTGCATGCAAATTGTAAAGAAAACCTAACGAACATATTTTTTGCAAATATACAAAACCGACTCCAAAGGCCTGTTTATATTCATTGACGTTGTGGAAATGGCACACACGTCAGCTAAACTATCAAAACCCGATGTTTGTGTTGTCAGCTTGCTTGTTGCCATGTTTAGTGGCCAAAAGGATCGGGGCTTTTAGAGATAAAGGTGAATAAAACAGGTATCAAAAACTGTGTTTAGCCACTTTAATCCGTTCATTACTTTTTGATAACCCACCTTATGTGAATCAGTCTGGCAACAACAATCTCTTCCGCCATTTTGACTTCGGAAGTTTTATGCTCTCTACTGATTATTTTACTTATGATTTCCCGTGCAGTGTTGTGGCTGATAGTCATCATGTGGAAAAAAAAATTAAAATGGTGAGAAATAATTAGCTACGTAATCCCGTGACATTATTTAATACCCTCTCAGCTCAGCTGTCCATCTTAAGTATCTCACATCAGTATCACTTTTCTTTTCTTATTTATATTTAGTTATTTTCCATTCTATTTGTTATTAGGAAAAAGTGGTGGTACAGCCGGCACTCACAACAGCACTCTGAAAGAAACTGCAAACAAGATGTCACAGGGATCCGAAGAGTTGTTCATTAAGTTTGAAAATGATCTAACCTAAAATGTTTCCTACAATTTTTTGTAGCGAGGCAATCACTGGAGGATATACGTCATCACCACGATCACGTCATATAATACATCGGCAAGAGCTTCATGCCAGCCCACATATAGAGCACACTCCCATATTGTCTTATCCATATAGATCCATATATGAATGTCTTATCCATATGAGGATATGTGGGCTAGCATGAAGTTCTGACTGCTACATCTGTCAACAACCGAGGTCGAATCAACAGGTTCAGGATACCTATTACGCTACGATTTTTTGATGGAGGTTATGGAATTGCGGTGTTAATTTGCAGCCTACTCTTTGACCTAAATCAACGTATATTTTCCAGGACACCAAGAACATGTGCACTGGCGCCAAAACCAGTTGACGTGATTTGAATTCCCCCCTCCCTCTGGTCCCATCTGTATAAGTGTAAGTGTTTATTTAAAGTTACTGTATCAAATTTACCCTCTTCAAGTTGATGAAGCTCTTTAAAATGGCCATAACGTCTTGTTTTTTTTTTTTTTTTTTCTCATCTGATTCTATATATCACTCTATGAACTTTTATGAAAGAAAAGCTTGACAAATTGGTAATGGAGGCAGGAAGACAGTTCCAGACCTAGGTTCTTAGTAAGAATTCTGAATTCTTGATGTTCGTGCGACAAGAATGCACGCGATAATTACCGGCTGTTCTCCTGTCATATCTATGGACTTGTCTGTTTGTCGTAAACAGATTGAGGAAAAGTGGAGGCGGTTAGATTATTGTGGTAGGAAACACTGTAGTAGTTCAGTAGTTCTCTAAAGAGAAAATATCCAAAACCAAATTTTTCCTCAGTCAGCGAGTAATCCTTCAGAAAATTTATTTTGCGAGTTCGCGTTAGGGGTGGCCGAACACAGTTTTAAAGTACCTATGCCTAATTCAACATAACTTTTCAACTATTCATGCTTTGGCGCCCATTTTTTTCAAGTGTCAAGGTTAACCACAGAAGTATTTATTCTCGCATTTTGACTAGGGTGTGTGCTGTTGCCATGGCAACAGGGCTGGTTAAAAACAAGGCTTAAATAATGGTTTTTGTTTATTTAAAAAAAATCCAGTCGTTAGATTGTTTTCATATTTTGCACACTAAGAATTGACATTAAATCCCTTCTGTCAACATGGTTCTAATATAATTTTGACATAAGCGATTTTCGTAATTCGCCGTTAATCGTTTTCTGTATTATTAAAATTTCCCTGTGTCAAAATTCAGGTTTTTTTTTTTATAGATCATCCACGTGGTCTCTGATCTATTTTTCCGCAAAATTTCTTGAAATTCTAACGTCTAGATCGTTAGAAATCGGCATGTTTCTGCTAAAGCAATCGGTCTCAATTTTTCAAGCAACTGCACATGCGTTGTATTTAACTGAGTTCTTTCGGCAACAAACAAAAACTGAAAATTGCTGGGTTCTTTGCATCGTTACCTCTTCTAACATATCTTTGTAATAAAAGACTAAAGCCATCAATACACTGCGTTCAATTACAGAGAAAAATAACACAGATAGTGCGGGTGTTGAGTAAATAAAATGATCGCTCTATTGACGGCATGTTTTCAAATCCTTGTGCACGTGCTGAATTGCATCAGCAAAAGCACGCGCGAAAACTGTGTTCGGCCACCTTAAACGTTCGCGCTAATTGTTTCTGCCCTTCCTATTCACATGCCATGTCATGCATGAGCGCGTGCGTTAAGTCATAAAATAAACAAATAATAGGGCAGATGGCCATTGCTAGAGCTTTGCCTGAATTCAACGATCTTGGACGTTCGGTGACTCTAATTTTTCTTTCGACGGATCATTTTCTCTACTGATTTTCTACGTTTAGGGAAAAAATGAAGAAAATCTATCGACTAGAAGTTTGAATTTTTGCAAAAATGCACCATCGGATTCCGTTCTTGTTAGCTCTTTGTACATTTGTGCGGC
>JAHPZR010054400.1:17500-41493 GCA_019787425.1 Platygyra sinensis | reverse complement strand
CCTAAATTTTTGAGTGATTTTGAAATGATTTGTTTTTAGAGTGAGCCAACATGTGCTAAAAATAAACCATACACACAGTAACTTCACACACAACATCAGGTTTCAAGACATTGTTAACGTGAAAGTTGAATAAATGAATTCACTGTTAATTTCGTTTTTTTCAACGATAACAATCGATATTCCAGAAGACAGGAATTATTGGTTGTTATCGGTTTTTGCCAATCTATAGCAATTGATAAAGAATTTTAACTGCGAGTTATCACTTGTTATCAATTGCCGATATTTAAGAAGTAGAAAAACATGTATCGTGTTTCTATTGAGCTACTGAAACACGAGTGGAAGTTTGGGAGAACGAGAAACGCTGTGGGAACATGAGCCGCAGGCGAGTGTTTCCACAGCTTATTTGATTTCTCCCAAACTTTCACAAGTGTTTCTATAACTCGATACAAACACGGAGTACATGTTTTCTATTCTTTTTAGAAAACACCGCGACAAGAAAAGAAAAACAACTTGTTAACTTTGATTATGAAAATGAAAATTCCCTTTGCTCACGGCATCACTACGTCAACAGCTCACGCTAGTTCTGTGTCTGCATCGAGTTAATATACAAACATGATTATTAACCAATCAGTGTGCATGCTTTCTTAGGACTGTTTTCTAACAATCAATAGTAATCAGCAACTGATATTGATTGATTTCCAATAATGATTTTTACCTATTAACAATGTGTTGTCTTTGTACTTATTGTCTTTCTTACAGTGCAAGAAAGATAAAAGTTGTACATGCAAATCAAAAAGATGACAAAAGCACACCAATTATTTTGAGATCAATTGCAATTCAACTCTGTTAATATAGTGGCCACTTCTTTCATTGGCAGTTCTCTAGAAGCTAAATAAGGCTTTGAACACATATCTGAATGAAGCAAAAAATCTAAACAAAGCATGGAGGTCACCATAAATTAAATGCCGTAAAATTCCGAAATAAGCCCCGGGGCTTATATTTTTCAAAGGACCTTTTTGAAGGTCTTATTTTTGGAAGGGGCTTATATTCGGAGGGGCTTATTATAGGAGGGAAATTTATGTTTCAAAATTGGACGGGCTTATAATTGGAGGGAAATTTGTGTCAAAATTTTTGAATGTGCAACTGGTATATGTAATATTAGAGGTTTTGGCTAGAAATTCCTAGCAAATTAATCACTCTGAAAATGCCAGGTTTAAACACAATGGCGATAAACTTTATTAGAATGAAAATACAGTAAAAACGGGTAAGTCTCAAAGTTCATGATAACTATGGAGCACGGTGATCCCTACAGTCCCGGTGACAATGCAATTGTAGTATAAAGACCAAAGTTGAAGATACCGGCAAGAAAGAAGCTGTTGTGGGCCATATTCCGGAACCTTTGGCACAGATTTTAGGTCCCATGTTCAAAGGTGGAACAATTCATTCTATCACCGCAAAGATAACAGGTGAAAAGCAAGGAGCACCAGAGGGAGTTTGGGTTCAGGGTGGTGGGTCGAACTTCCTTGCAAATACTTTGTTTGCAGACCGAAGAAATTCAAGGCATGAGTGAAGAGCAAACTGTGTAAAAGACAATAAACTTCAACCAGGGCTCAAGACTAACGGTAGCCAACTAGCCACAGACTAGTAAAAAATCAATTTTGGCTAGTGGTTTTTGTGCTTCACTAACCATTTTGGCTAGTGAAAAATATGTATGTGAGCACTGGAGGCCCAGAGGAAACCAATTAAAAGTTAATTTCAAATTTGTCACAAAAAGAAATTGAGTCAAAGCGTGCAGAATTGAAAACATTGGCTAAATATATATCAGAAGCTTATCATATAGGAACTAGATGATAAGCTTCAATTTGTATAAATCAATTCAAGGCTGTGCTCTAGCAGCGCCTGGTCAGGCGACCAGCTTCCATCTTCGGGCAACAAAAAACATATACCTAGTCGGCCGGCGACCTCCTTTTTAAGATTTAACTTAGAGATGAAACAGTCTCACAATAATTTGTCTTTCCCTTTTTGATTTCTTGTATTGCATTGAAGTTAACAAGGCAAAATGGCTCAATTCAGAATGTTTAAATTCGTCTGCCAAGTCAAAACAATCGGTCTTTCAATGACTCGGCTCGATGCATGCATTTAACCGCTTGCAGTGATATGGACACCAGTTTCCTTGTATACCTTGTATACCGTCAACAAAAAGTCTTACTTCTTGTTATTTGTATAATATGCATAAAAAGTCCCTAATTGAAGGAGAATGTGAACTGAATTATCAGAAGCTTCAAGTCAGAAGCATACATGTAGAGGGCAATGGGGGAAAAAGGACTTAATATTTCTACATACAGTATATCGACCATTTTAACTCAAAAAAATGTAAATTTCACCTTTCTTTGTGGACTTTTAACAGTATTACAAAAAAAACAATACATGTGAATCTTTTATCCTTGACATCTGTAAATGGGATCAATGCCCTAGAAACAATGTGAGACATTTTTTTTATATGATAGTCAATTGGTTATCATATATTGATTAATGATGTTTACTTATTAGATAATTACAATTACATGTAATTAATCACTTAATTAGTTTTTTTTAATTTTTTTTTTGTTCGGGCTACCAAGCTTGACTTCTGGGCACCCTAGCCTATCAGAAGCAAAGAGGGCTGGGAGGGAAAAACGACTTAATTTCTCTACAGTATCAACCATTGCAACTCAAAAAATGTGTAAATTTTTGTGTCTTTCTTTGTGGACTTTTGACATCAGTATTACAAAAAATTACATGTGAATCTTTTGTCTTTGGCATCTGTAAATAGGATAAATGCCCTAGAAGTAATGCAAGACATTTTAATTTGAGTGTCAATTGGTTGTCATATATTAATTAATGATGATATTAGATAATTATAATTAATTAATCAAATAATTCATTTGTGATTAGTTTTGTTTTCATTTGGGTGACGGAGCTTGACTTCTGCATGGGCACCCTAGCCTACAAGGTTGGGTGCCCAAAGGGCTTGCTAGAATAGTTCTTAGAGCATAGCCTTGATCATACATAATTCATTGGCCTAGACAAGAACTTTAATTTACTAAAATGTGAAAGAATGATTGACTTTTTTCTTAGTTTTTTCCCTTAGTGTGCAAGGCATCTGAAGATCACCTAGGCTTTGAAAAATTAAAAAATTCACAGTTGATTGAAAATAATTTATTTGCATGATGCCTATATAATATTGATGCCTATGTTTGCAACTTGTAAATAAAGTTAAGTTGGAACGAATTATTATGTTCAGGAGAAATCATGAATCAGCATTCGATGGTGAGCTGTAAAGTTCTCTGAGAATTTCTTGTTAAAGAGAAAATTCCGGTTTTAGTTGTTGTGCGACACCTATAATTATAACAACTAGGCCTATGGTTGCAATATATAGAGTTAAGGTGTCCAGAACAAATTATTTAGTTCACAAAAATCGTGAATTGGTATTCTGAAAGCATATGTTTTTGGCGTACCAGTTCCGAAGTTTTGATGGCGGTTCTGTGAGAATCAAGGGTGCAAAAAATTTGTACTTGCCAGTTGTTCATACAAAGCATACTGCAAGCTACACAGGCTGTGTTATTTGTTGTAACTTAGTCTTTGTGAGCTGTTTGTGTCTGTCTGTTTTTTTAGCCTGATTATTGTATTATTGTAAGCCCCTTGATAAGCCTAGGCACTTTTGGGGCAAACAATAGAAAATATGTTTAAATAAAAAAAAAAGCTACACAGGCTAGCATTTACTTGACTTGATGCGATGATGGATATTAGAGAATCTGGCTATTTTGGCTAGTGAATCAAACCTGTCACTAACCACTGGGCTAGCAAGCTGAAAAGTTAGTCTCGAGCCCTGTTCAACCCTTGTTGACTACAAATCTTTAATGCATGGAATCATTGTCCTATGATTAAAAAAGGCTTCCTGATAATGGTGATTACCGTAGAATTCCGAAAGTAACGGCGCCCCTTACTTTCTAATTTTGCTGGCAAAAGGGGCCGCTACTTACCGGTAGCCGTTACTTTCGGGTAGCCATTATTTTCGCACAGGTAAAAAACGTTTGTAACTGGAAATGGTCTTAAACAAAGAGGGTATGTATTATGAAATTTAAAAGTCATTCCATTTTGGGCATATTCCTGCAATGTAACGTATAACCAGATGAACAAACAGTAAACAAAACAGACTACCTTAAGCGGTACGCTATACGTAAACGATTATTAAAACTGTACAGTACATTTTGACTCTCCACTGACAAATTAATTTCAATAAAGTGTTGCAGCATTCACAAATTTCACTCACAGATTAAATCATGCACAAAAGATTCTTAAAATGTTCTTCAGTCAAGCATGTGCATGTGCTCCAAAATTTAAATGAGAATTTTTACAAGTTTTAGTTTTCCAATCTGTATACATTGAAAGATAATCATGTTTTCATGACATACTTTTGGTGTTTTTCTTGTTTGAGTTACTTCCCAAAGAAGAGATTTTATTTGTATTTCTCTTGCTCCAGTTGAAAACAGTTACTTCTGATCGCTTTGTAAGCCGAAGGAAAGTATTGCTGGAAATAAACATTAAAATTAATGTAGCAGTCACAACAGTGTTTTGTTACCGTTTTGGAGTAATTTTTTAAAATGCTGTTAATTTCGGGGGGACCGTTACTTTTGGGATTTAATAGGAGGGCAAAAAATTAACGTAACTTTTGGGTAGCCGTTACTTTCGGGGGGACCGCTACTTTCGGAATTCTACGGTATGTGTAGTTTGCGTTGGTTTGTATAATTGAGGATAATTTCCAAATACAAGCCCCAGGGGCTTATCTTCGGAGGGGCTTATTAATGGGAGGTAGTTTTGCATTTCAGATTTGGGGGCTTGTATACAGAGGGGCTTATACACGGAGGGGCTTATTTTCGGATTCACGGTATGCATACCGGTAACTCCAGTATGCAAGTTCTGTTCACTTTTAAAGCCTAAAATTGCCCCAGATACAGGGAACCAATTAAAAGGAACACGAAAGGAAGTTAATAGCAATAAATTTCCATTCAAGCCAAGGAAAGGAAACCTATTTGAAGCACAAAAAGTTCCAAATTTTGTAGATGTGCGTCACTGTATGACAACATGTTGAAATCAAAGTAATTCTTCACACTAAAGCCAAAGCTGAAGTTTTAGCTGACAACTTTTGCAGTCATTTAATCAGTTGTGGCATTACCAATCATTCCATTGTTTTTGTTTTCTGAAGTCCAGGAAACTGCTTTACATCCACAATTGATATTCAAAGCCTACTTGAAAGTGTAGTGATCGCAGTGCTCTCCTGGTGGTTGAGGGAAGAAAAAATTCCTCACCAAAATGTTAGCCTTCGTTGCAGACGAAACTAAACCCCGGTATAGTCTGTCTGCGAATCAGCGTCCGTTAGCTTGTTCCGCCCCCCGCGTGTTACCAGGGTTTTTTATAGTAGGTTCTAATTGGCTCTTGCATATGGCTGTTCTTTCGTGCACTGTGATTGGACGAGTGGATCTCGTGGAACCATGGTTACGTTCACGATGAATACTAAGATTTTTTTGTTGACGCTATACGAAGTATACAAGGAAACTGCTGTCGATATCACTGCAAGCCAGTGTTGACCAGTGTTAAACGTGCATCGAACCGAGCCATTGAAAGACCAATGTTTTGACTTGACAGATAGATTTAAACATTCTGAATTGATCTATTTTGCCTTGTTATTTTAAGTGCAACACAAGGAATCAAAAAGGGAAAGAAAAACTATTTTGAAACTGTTTTCATTCCTAAGTTACCGTAAACACATTTGTATAAGCCGCACCTGTTTGCTTAAAATTTTTGTATCAAATCGGGGATGCGGCTTATCTGCGAGAACATCTGAAGACCATGCCATAAATTTGCATAAATTAACAGTTTTCAGCAATTATACAATCTCAATAGGCTTGTGTAGCAAAATGATAAGAACTGCACAAACCTATACCACAGTACGCTTGCTTTTACGAGTTTGGTGGCTCCTAAGAGAGCCGTTTTTGTCCATATTAACCGGTTTAACGTTGCCTTCCTTGAGCAGCTAAATGTCACTCGGCAGGGAATCTCTTTCTACCAGAAAGTTGTTTACATTGCCGCCAATGGCCGCTCACTTCCACAGAAATCGATCCCTCAACGAGCGAGCGAAAATATGCATGGTAAACTGCCTCGTTCCTAGACTACGAGTAGTCCCTCTTTCGCTTAGTACGTCTTGCGAAATGCGAAAGTAATCCGCGAGATAACCTGCGATCAGGCATCCTTTTTTTTTCGTGGCGGGAAGGAACGCCTGATACAATTACTTGACTATTCGCCTACCGCCCCCTAATTAAAATATCTGTCAGCGAGAATGTCGGCGACGCCATCAGATAATGAATCAATCGGAATTACCGGAAGTCGCTTCGTGGGCGGGAATTACACAAGGCACGAACAGCGTGAATTTACATACAGTATTTGTATAGTACGGCCGAGCAAAATATGGTTAATTTTGTAAAACGCATCCTCCTGTTTCGTTAGTAAATGAGTAAGTTAATCAGGAGTACAACGGGAAATGCTATCCTTGTACGTCTAGTGTGTCAATTGGTAAAGGTACCATTCTTATTTGTAAGCCAACAAAAAGCAACGGTGGTTTTTTGATGTGGCGTTGGCTGCACTGCCCATATGAAACAAAGCTTTTGGAATTAACTGGTATATAACGCTCTTGTCGAATTCCGTCGGTTGCACGGCCAAACCATATCTCCCATGGCATACGATTTTATGAAAGCATTATATTTGTTCATCTTTGAGAGTTTTGTGTCACAAAAGATGTCTTCCTAGCTCGAGTGATCGCAAAACTCCCAAAAAAGCTCTTTTCGTGTGCTTCTCGCCCCCAGGATCTCACGCGGCCTCTTTTTTCTCTCGCAGGTTTCTTTTGCGTCTCACTCGACGGACTAAGCGAAAGAAGGACTACTCGTAGTCTACCTTGTTCCCAATACTCCCAGCTTCTGATCAATTGCCTGGTTACTAAGCTACGATCGAACAAACCATAACCGAAGCATTTATGTTGTTGTATGTAAATTCTATTGAGAAACAGTCGACATAATGAAAAATAATGGATTAAAAATACCAGAGAAAGATCAAAATAATAATTTATGTCGAAGTCGGATTTTCATACCATTACAGGGCTAAAATTATAGGTAAGAGTTTTAGTATTCTCTGTTTAAATGTTAGTTAGTTAATGTGCGGGTTGGCCCGTTCAATGAACTTTCAGAGGAAACAATGATTGTACATAACTGACATCTTTCTTAAGACTCCACTTTCGATTTACTTTAATTTCTTTCCAAATTTTTTTTCCACAATTTGAGTTCCCAAACTTGGGGTGTGGCTTATCTGCGAGTGCGGCTTATACGCTGGTGTTTATGGTAAATCTAAAAAAGGAGGTCACCCGGCCGAGGGACTAGGTATGTTTTTCTTGTCACCAGAAGATTGAAGCTGGTCATCTGAGGCGGATGAGTGCTGCTAGAGCACAGCCTTGCCTTTGAAGTTGGTACATTTGTAAATTTGGCCTACAATGCACCATGAGAGCACAAGATTTTAAACAGAACACCCGGACCCCTAGCCTCCTACGCAGACATTCTTTGGGCTCGTCACGTAATCTTCCTCCCCCACGAACGTCTGCTGAAACGACCGGGCACATTCCTTACCCTTTGTTCAAAAAGATCAGCCGGCGAGCACGTGGAGATCACCGAGGAGCCAATCGGCGCTTGGTTATTGTTCAATAGAAAGCCAATCATGGGCTGTGATAGAACAACCCCCAAGATTAAATCCTATGGTACTAGCTAGAACTATCAAAGGAGAAAGAAACCTATACATCGAGCTCCAGAAACATAAGCTCGATCAGATAATGCAAGAAAAATACGAGAATTTCTCTAGACAAGCGTATAGCTTTCTCGAAGAACAGCTACGGCGTCTCTGAATACAAACGAACGAGGGCGAATATGATACCCACGACAAGAATCTATCTACTGTACTTGCAAACAGTTCTAATCATAGCCGGGCCTGGCGTCACAATTTAGAATGCAAGTTAGCAACACATTCACAGAAAAACGCCATATTTTGTCCCTCGGGAGCAAACACTTGGAGACTTGAAAACATATCTTGCAATAGAAATGAGCCAAAACAATACACTAACACATGACAAATTATAAAGGGGTCAAACTCAATGAAGCAACACGCAGATAACAGCGGAAATCATGCAGCACGATCTAACGGCTCTAGTTTTCTCCTTATAACACGATACGAAATGCCCTTCATAAACAATGTAAAGCGACAAAAAGGTCGAAAGACCGAAAAATAAACAGCAAATGTACAAATGCCACTAACCCCAGGAGTCGCGTTTGGCCTGTCTATTTTATTTACTATCATAGCTCTTGTCTCTCTGTCAGCAATATCGCTCAGGCTTACAGCAGGAATACCGAGTTTCTGGAGACTTTCCACTTGGTCTTTCATCAAATTCACAAGAGAAATGACCACAACATGCCTGTGCTGTTGCGTGCCACGTCGAAAACCATAGGCAAAGCCTAATAAGTTACTTTCCGTACCCAGTCGGTAGAAAAATGAAGACTCCACCTTTTTCTTCACAAAATATTCCATAGCTTCTCGCTGAAAAGGATTCAAATGGACGATTTTGAAAGTCTCACAAACCCGTTGGAAGGCCACGCAAATATCCGCCAGTTTGTTTCTTACAACTTCACGTGCGAAAATTTATCAAGGTTCAAAGTTCGCTGCCTTGATCAGGCACTGCACTGTGATTGGTCTAATTAAACAACCCATTCGTTTCAGCAGACATTCGTGGGGAGGAAGATTGTGTGACGAGCCCAAAGAATGTCTACGTAGGAGGCTACCGGACCCCTAAAGTCATCTTAAAATATGATAAGAAAGTCAATTCTGCTTGGTTAAATTATTCTAAAGAACAACAGAATGACAAGAGAACCAACAAGTCTTTGGGGAGGGTAGGAAAGGCAGTTGTCCCCACATGCTTTTTATGAACAGTTATACTGTAATGGGTGGCATGGGAAATTGGAGGGATTTTTTTGCACAATCAGGTCACAAGGCATCATTGGGCTTATGAGTGTCTAAACGTTATAATTATTTGATATACATGAAGACATGGCTAAACTTTACATTTAAATTTTTGGACCAAAATGACCCCAAATCTAAATGTTGGTGTAGTAGTAGTAGTAGTAATTCATTGAACTTCAGTACATCAGACAATTTTTAATTGAGTGTTGATTTAAATACAAAAAAGACTCTGACGGGACACTTACAAGACCTTAAAAACAAAGGAAAAGTCCAGCTGGATAATCCCAAAAGAGGTCACAATCACTTACAGAAGCAGTCACTTATAAGAGCATTTCATTACTGCATTTATGAAAAGTCACAGTTCAAGCTGAGTTTTACAAAGATGACTGTAACAGTACTAAAGCTGGTCACTTATAAGAGTGGCTGCAAGGAGAGCTTCAACTGTGCTATTGATTCATTGGTAATCAAAATTAAACAGTATGCCACTTCTTACACTGGTATTAAAATTAAAATAGTGAAGCTCCGGCAGCCCTTTGGGCTGCAAAGCAGAGCCCCATACCCAAATAGGGAAATGTGTGGTTCCAGAAAATATCCATACCCCCACCACGGAGGGAATTGGAAATTCCGAAGGGGAGGGGGGGTCAAAGACCCAGGAAATTCCAGAGGGGAGGGGGGTTGTATGATCGAGTTAGTTTCCAGAGGGATTCGAGAGGTCCTTCGGATTTGAGTGTCGATCAAGCTGTTCAAAAATCCTTTCTTACCTACTAAGTAGAACTTCCACATGAAAAATAATGGCTTGAATACTTGTATTTGACTCGCATTATATTTGAAATACATTTTCTTTCTTCAAAAAGCACTTTGGAAGCTAACAAATGCGAAGAACGTGCCGTTGCGTGGAAGTGGCCGCCATTACTTGTTACCAGTCCACATGGAATCACCTTCTGGACCAAAAGGCACTGGAGACTAGCCTAGTTTGTTTTCGCATCGGTCTTCGAAGTGTCAGTCGATTTCGTTCTTGGAAATTAGTTTCTTTATAAAGGTAGAAATGATGTTATGATTCTGCAAACTTGAGAATTTCTTATCTCTGTTTATCTCTGTCTATTTGTAAGTAATTTTGCTGCAAAATTGGCTTTCATTCCGAGTCTGTTGGCGATCGTGTTCGCAGTAAAAGTACGGTGTCAATTTCATCCACACTCATTTTCAGTCCTCCAATGGAAATTGTACCTACAAAGGAAGTTTGTCGTGTAGGAAGGTAATTTGACAAGTTAACATTTTATCTTTTCTTTTAAAGCAAGTTTCACTAAAGTGCTGAATGCTTGCTTTGCGAGTATCTTCAGATATAGATGTACAATCGATCGAGAATACTTTGTAGTTATGTGCGATACAAATCGCTAAATGTTTGGAGTGTTTACTTATACTTTAACACACTTTCTTGCCAAAACTATTTTTTCCAGAGGGTATGGGGGGTGTACAAAATAGTAGTGGAAATTCCGGAGGGGTGGGGGGGTTATTTTATTGGTCGAAAAATGGAAATTCCGAGGAGGAGGGGGGGCTTACGTGAAATTCCCTCCGTGGTGGGGGTATGGATATTTTCTGGAACTACACAATAAAGGAAACCATGAATTGATTTTCTCATGTTATCGTAGCAAGCGGTATTTCCTGTGGGCGCAATTACGCACGACTACGAGGGCAACAGTGGAGTCGCGCAACATGGCGGCCATGCTCCAAATAATAGTTTGACAGAGACATGCAGCCTTGGTTTACCGTGTACTTTTTTGATATATGACATCATGTTATGATCAATTGACACCTGTCAAATCAAGTTATCTGATGACCATTATCACGTGACTGTGGGCTCAAGTTTATAGCTCATTGAGGTCATGTCTTTTATTATAGGTGATTGCTAACCAAATGTTGGTTTTCGATTGGATCGCAGGCTCATGTCACGTTAACTTGTTGAAAACAACGCCGGGTTGCTTGGAAGCCTGTTAACTCTAATCCAGGCCAAACAATATACAGAAAACCTCACCGCAAAGTTACAAAACTCAAATCAAAATTCAACCTTATCCTGGGTTCACCTAATCAGGAAACAGGAGCTCCGCTTTTAGGGTGACCTAAATCTATATATTACACTTGAAAAAAAATTTACTTGATTCTGATTGGATAAACAGAGTGCAGTTTTCATGCAACACCAGTGCAAGTGACATGTACATGTACAATGAAGATATCTGAAATAAGTATGATGACACTCTTGACAACCAATGGTAATTAATCAGAGGTATTTTGAAGGAGGACCAAGTTCAAGTCTTCTGAAGATAGTCAAAAGTAACTGGACGTTTTCCCAGCACTTCTGAAAATCATCTGAAAATAAGTACAGATTTGTAAATTTTTCTGACCTAGTAATTGCCCTCGCCCTACAGGCTTCTGCAATTTTGTTAGCGTCTGAAAAATTTACTTGCACTCAAAATCATATGATTACATTGCAAGGGTCTATAGGAATGTGGTGCTCTAAAACACACCTTTAGACAAAATCAGTATTTGTTTTGTGTATCGGTTTTGCGATTATTAAACTCAATATTTGTTACTGCAATATAAACTAATGACTTTGCTCTCCTTGAGTTCTCGTAGCTCAGTGGATAGAGTGCCAGCCCGGTGTTTGGGAGGTCATGGGTTCGATTCCTGTCGGGGACTCAGACTTTTTCTTCGTCCTATCACAGGGAGCACACAATCTTGCTGAGTAGGGATAGAGTAAATAAAGGAACGAAAAAAGTGAATAGTTTACCTTTGTCTAATGTTGTTATCTCTTAGCTCACCGGATTTCACTAGGAAAACTGCTGCTGACAAATCCTGCATAACACTGCAGGGCTAAACTCGTGAAAGTAATGAAATTTAGAGATTCGAGCGAATATTCGCAGTGTGTTCAAAATGTTTTGGCAAAGAGTTGCCTCCCTTGCCAAATTTTATACAAACCAAAAAAAATTTTTGCCTGAGCGTGGAAAGGCCTAGGTGCTAGTTTAGCGCTGCAGTGTTACGCAGGATTTGCAAGCACCAGTTTTGAGTGATGTAGCAGCTCTCCTAAGGTCTCACATGATTGGCTTGCTACCCTTTGAGAGTACAATAGAACAAACAACAGAAACAATGCCCCTATCCCTAAAACAATAACAGCTGCTACAATGATAAAACAAAAGCAGCTTTGGACAGCTGCTACACTACTGGCAGTTTCCCATTACAATCCGATGAGCTAAGAGATAACAACATTAGACAAAGGTAAACTATTCATTTTTTTCGTTCCTTTATCTACTCTTTCCCTACTCAGCAAGACTGTGTGCTCCCTGTGGTCCCATGCTCGTGTCATGTAGATTAATTCACCTTTCACAAACATACAGTGTGAACGCGTTTTGAAGAAGGTTTCTGTTGAACAATTAAGTGATCCCATCTACAAACTGACAATTCTCGCATCGATGTTGCTTTACTTCATAGTGAAATTGCTGAAAAACTTTCGGTTTCTACATGTATGTAAGCTTACACTGCAAGGTGTTTCGAATTCAACCTTCGATAGACAGTGCAATCCTTTTGATCTGAGAACTTCAACTTTAAAAAATACCTTGAAGTTAACAAGAGCCCAGGAATGCTTTAAAAGTAAGATTATTAACAAGGCAATGCTTACATGTTGTACTTATTTTGTTTTATTAAGTGGCGTCGATCGTCCCTTTCTAATTTGCTCGCCAAATGAAATCTTTTTGCCATCAGTTCAGCTCCATAACAGCTTAAAGGCTGAATGGAGACTGCAAAACGAAAATTACAACATCGACTAAGACTTTAACGTCATACTTTAAGTGTTTAAGCTTAAACTCTTACCTTTACTGAAGCAAACGACGAATCAATAAAGCGAACAGCAATCCAAAGACCTCCAAAGCAAAATCACGACAAGGGACGCCATTCCTAAACTAGTACCCAATTCTCTCTCGGTGATGGGATGCGATAACTGCGCCCGCAGTACGAGAACAGTTCTTGAAACGACAGGCAAACAAAACAAAAAAGGCAATGCTAAACTTGCTTTAATCCCTGATCCCTGTTTATGCTTTACTCGACCCTTTCCTCGAACATTTTTGGAATACATAATTTGTTCCTGACTGATTATTACATTTCGTGCCTCGCGAGCGTGCGAGCGAGTCGCCGGACGCGGGCGACCGGCTTTGGCGTCGGATCAAAAACTTGGAGACAATCTCACAATCTCTCACAACCTGATATGGTTTTTGAAATTTAAAAAAATTCTTTCGTGTGAGTTAAATGTCATCTCCAGCAAGAAAACAAAACTTGCCCGACTTCAATGAGGTTACGACAGTACAGTTTTGCCCTGCTGCTGAATGCTGAGGTGATTGGCCATGCGCACCAGCCATGTTTTTTAGGGCCTGTTTACATGGAGGGACTGGTCTCTTTAGATTACCTGTCATTCTGTTCGGCAGATAATACTAGGAAATCATAACTACGAAAAATTTCACCTCGAGCCGCCACGTTTTCGCGGTTTATCTCACCTTGGCTAGCCGGGATAGCCCGGCACGAACCGTTTACATGGTAAAAAGCTATCCCGCCTAGCCGGGTGCCCTGGGAAAGTGGACAGGGTGCCCGGGTAGGTGGACTACCCTGTCTAGCATGTTAAGTTGTCAATGCTTTTTCTAAAGAAGCGCAAGACAAGTTAGCCCTCCCAGGGTAGCTCGGTAGCGGTAGCCGTTTAGCTAGGGGCACCCTCCCTACATGTAAAGGCCCTTAGAGTACGAGCATAATTAAAACCCGGGAATTTTTATAAACAGCCTTCCATACGTTCGTTATCGGTGAATGTGTCGCCCATAGAGCTTTTTTTGAAGAGGCCACGTTGGTGTCCCTCTGAGGGGTACCAACATGGTAAGCTCCATACCAGCTGCAGTAAAGGCGTCCGCCTCTCGATCGAAGACAAAGGTAGACGGAACATGGTAGAGCGGCGGAAATCATGCCTATCACATGTAACAGTAGAAGAACCGGAATATACTGTTGCATCTGCATTTTGCGTGGTGCCCAAAGTTTGCCCATCCTGCCATAGAGTGCTGGTGTAGGAATTACTCGCATGTCCGGTTTTATGCTCTGCAAGTGAAAATGCCGTTTCTGGGAGAGAGACGGGGCCCTAGCGCCCCGTGGTTTTCGGAACGTCCCACGAGATCAGAGAAGAACCTCGGGGCTGACAATGTCCCGGTTGCGATCCGATAAAAATTAAAATGGCATTCAAATAAAGTTGAAAAACAGTTTTCACCACCCTGGTGCCTTTAACAAAGTAACCTCTTTATGCTCCTGGAAATTCTGCAAATCAAATATATGCCGAGACTTTCCAAGAGACCATTGTTGCAAGAAATATGTTGTGAAACTGAAAAGGTTTAACAACCGGCGCCAGGGGTTAAATTTGCGCCAACATTCATGCCTTTTAACGGGATTTCCGTTCGTCCCCAAACCCATGCAGAAAAATAACCGGACTTGAGACCATAGAGAGGTAATGGTAAACCAGTACCTGGTCACGCGAATCTCATTCGAGGACTTAAGCCGCCCTGAGTCCTGTCGATTATGGTCGCAGGTGTTACAAGTCATTGGTTAGTCTTGTTTTGACAGCTGTGAATCAACCGTAACATGGTGCCTAATTTCTTTCTTTTTTTATTTTTCAAGGTATTAGGCTTGGTTCAGGGCCGGTAAGGACGGACAAACGAACAGTTAGTTATTTGTATTTTATTTATTATTTATTTATTTATTTATTTGTTTGTTTATTTACTTACTGCGATGGGTTGAAAGGAATATTAGAGTAGAAGTGCTAGAAATGATGAACGGATTCCAATGAGTAGACAAGAGGTAGACCTTTTTCTGTCCTTTTTAATTTTTATTTCCTCTGTAGTTGAGACTTGTCTTAAGACGCATACTCAGGCTCCTACGATTTCAGTAAATACAGAAAGAAAGACTTTTTGCGTTTGTAACTTAAAATAGTGAAACATTAATGTAGAACTTTTTCTTCATTTTTTTCGTATATATACATGTCACTAGATGAGCCTGGTTTGGCAATCCTGAATTCAGGTCAAGGCTCTATTCAAGCGACATTTACAAATAATGATTGAAAATTCGATAGACGGGTCAATTATTTTAGTCGGGATCGGAGAAGCCCCAGTCCCGAGGGATTATGATATCGAGGAGACGGCTAGGCTTATGAGGCAAAAAGTCCAATTTTGATTCATAGTGAAGTTGTCATTTGTAACATAATACTAGAAGTGACAGATTTTGTCAAGCTTCAGTACTGTACCTCTTGTTTGATATCACTCAAAAAATCACAGATCCTAAAGCAGCTTTCATGCTGTTCGATTTTAATTGGTTTCATATTGCAGGAATGTGATCTTTCATAAATTTTGAAATCTCCCTTGCATTCAAAAGGCTTCTCTCCTAGGCGCGTTCTGTTGTGTTGCCTTAGATTTGTTTTCCTAGTGTGCAATATCTCATGTTGCTTTAGATTACCAGCAGAACTAAAAAACTTATCACACTTGTTGCATCTGAAGAGTTTCTCCGACGTTTTGTGTCTCGTTCATGCTGTTTTAGATTTCCTGAACGGGTAAACTGCTTGTTACAAAGGTTACATTTGTATGGTTTCTCTCTTAAATGTATTAGTTGATGTTGCCTTAGATTTCCTTCTCGACTAAAACGTTTGCCACATACGTTACATTCAAAAGCCTTCACCTCAGAGTGTAATATTTTATGTTGCTTAAGAGTATACGCATGACTGAACTTCTTGCCACACTCAGAACACTGGAACTGCTTCTCTTGAAGATGTGTTAATTTATGCTGCCTTAACGTTCCTGGTTGACGAAACGATGTTCCGCATTGATTACATTTAAAGGGCTTCTCTCCGGTGTGGATCCGTAGATGTTCGGTGAGACTTATCTTTCGACTAAAACACTTGTCACATTGGTCGCACCTGAAGGGCCTCTCCCCAGTATGAATCATCTCATGGAGCTTTAAGTTGCTGGCTTGACTGAAGCGCATTTCACACTGGCTGCATTTAAAAGGCTTCTCTCCAGTGTGTATCTTTTTATGACGCTGTAAATTCCCCGCAAAAGTAAAGCACTTGCCACAGTGGTTACATTTGAAAGGTTTCTCTCCCGTATGCACTCTCTGATGGGCCCTGAGATTTGCCTCGATGCTAAAACACTTGTCACAGGCCAGGCATTTAAACGGCTTTTCAGTTATATAAACTGCTCTTCCCTCTGAGGTGCTAGCCGTTACCGCTCTAATTACATCCATCATCCTACTTATGCTTCCAGCTATTTTAATGGGGTTCATTTTTGAGCCTGAAAAATAAAAAAGAAAAGAAATCATACATTGTAAGGAATAATTGGCATATTATAGTAGTTTCCATATAACGAGCGCTCTGATTGGCTGAAACAGCGTGCTTTATCAAAGAACAAAGCACGAGTTGATGAAGGTTAAAAATGTAAGATGGCCTTCAAATGTTTGCTTCGCAATTTTGGCAAATTTAACCCAGCTTAAACATCTTCTATGGCTCAGACAAACGCAATGTAAACAAGCATTTGTCAGCAGTAAATATGGCTTGCGGATAATATTGTTAACAACAGAAGGGTAAGAGCTGTACGAAAATGACAAGTTTTCCTAGATGCCGACAAAACACGTAGCGAAATAAACAAATCTTGGCCTTGTGAATGCTTCGATGAAAAACAATATATTACGAAGGCAGAAATTATACTTAGGAAGTAAAACAACGATTTCTTCTCATCGCTCACCCGACGAGTGATCAGTTGGAACGGCTTGCTCTGATATTCTCAGCTTCTCTCTTGCTGCAAGCAACAGCAAACTTTAATAACTGTAGCTCCTTTTAAATACAATCCAGCATTTCTCATTTTCATCAGCAAGTTTTGAGCGCCTTGTTTCGTAATTTTCATTCATGAAAATGTGCACGTTTTCATGAACCACGTGGATTCCTCTATCATAGAGGAATCCAAGTAGTACTTGGAACCTTTAACTGCCTTTAGATCCTGATTAAACTATTTAAAAAAAACCAAACTTTGAAGGCATCGTTCTTCTCTCGAAAGCCATGCGAATCTGAAAGCTTGGCTGAAGTCCAGTTTGTGATTGGCCGTTTTCACACTAGAGAACGGACAAATCGTCTGGACGGACAAATCGTCTGGCATTTGTTCGTCTGATGTCAGTGAATTCGAGAAGGCCATATGCTGAAAAGTTCTCCGTCTTCAATTCGCACTACCAGAAGAATATGAGCACAAATCAGTACATTTGAGCGCAAAGAGAGCGCAAAGCAAAATGGCCGCCACGCTGCACATGTATAGCAAACTTTTCTCCGGAAGAAAACGTCTGTTGGGCGAAGATTTCTGGTGTCGCAGGTCAGTGGTAACCAAGTACCAACTTCTTGAATCAGAAAGCTCAGCAATACCAGTTTGTACAGCAGTTGCTGCTTTAGGGGCCACCAGAGGCGACGAGAAGGCTAGAAGACCAAACGAAGAGAGGAATCAGCAATGGTGGGATGATGGTTTCTTCTTGAGTTCCGCCATGTTGAAACTTCCCATAAAGCCTCGCTCTGTTGCTAGTCCCACTTCCTGGCGGCGAGAAAATCAACCATTTGACCGTCTGATGTGAATTTAAGTCGTACTGTCGTCGACTTGTTCTTCTCGACGGAAAAAATCGTCTTCAAAAAACCGTCTTTCCAGACGGCCAAATATCAGACGATTTGTCCGTCGAACAATTTGTTCGTCCCGTTTTCACATCAGACGATTTGTTCGTCTAAGACAATTTGTTCGTCCAGACGATTTGGCCGTCCTCTAGCGTGAAAACGGCCATGACAGATGTATCGTTATAGCCAATTAAATTATTTGAACAATTCTGACAAGAATTGTGATTGGCTCATTTTAGAGTGCTTTCTCAGAGAACAGAGCATGGCAGACGTCACTTTTACTCCTTTGGAAAATGAAGTTTGGTTCGAAAATTCAGCTAAATGCATAGGGAAATTAGTGGATTCTTTTCATAAAGCAAATAAAGAGGCCTCGACTGTGCTCTGTTCTGTTGCAAAGCACTTACGAAGCGGTAGAGCAGTCAAGAACAAGAGAAAAACACTCGACTGCGTCTCGTGTTTTCCCCTACACTTCTTTCGTGCTTTACCCTTTTCTGTGCTTTACAACAAAACAGAGCACAGTCGAGGGTTCTTTATTTGTTAAATAATAGAATGCTGAAGTTGCTAGCTAGGTGCAAAGCACAAGATTTGAAGATTTGACGTAAGGAAGATATCACTGTTGTTCTACCAGGGTAGAGGGCTCAAAGACTCAAGAGTGCAGTGTACCAAAGCGAAAAAAAAAATCACAGAGTATTCTAGCTTCGAAAATCTGGAAAACGCATTGGCAGAGCTATAGAATCCTAGAATACTCAAGGTACCCGCGTCTTAAGTGATGTACACCTGTCCCACCCTCTCCCCGCAGGGGGAGGGAACCGTTTCTCGAAGGTCCCGACACCAAGAAAGCCGTTGCAAAATCTAAAATGTTTGATTACAGGGCTGTGTTATTGTTAATTTAAGCAGAAATTCCATTCCGTACAAGAAGTGTCAGGTGTATACTCCTCTATGTCTTTAAATACCGATAAACTAAAAATGGCTTTTCGGCCCGGAAAGTTTCGGGGGCTTTCGAGAAACAGGTCCTTGGGGCCCGTTTCAACAAAAGCCTCGGAACCTTTCCGGGCCGGTAACTTGAAATGGAGAAGCGTTTACGCCTGAAACTTCTTGTTTGAAGGGAACCTCGTTCATATTAAGAATATGTGAATAAAACATTTCTGTAGTATCATAAGGTTTGAGATTTTGCTACGGAGCTTTCCGGGCGCGAGCGAACACTTTTCGGGACTTCGAGACAGGAGTATTCAAGAGCCTTGAAGAATAAAGACGTGAACTATTCAAGTCTTATGCTGACACTGGAATCCAAGAGTGTTCCGGCAAGGCGGCGCACTGAGCTAAAATGTGACGCGCACAGAAAGTATTCAAGACTGCTTAAAGATACCAATTATGAATTTAGAAAAAACTGCATGGCGAGGCAAACGTCCTTGACATAGACAAACCCTCAGAATGCTCCGGTAAACGCGGCGTGCGCCGAATCCGTACTTCGGTGAGTTCTAGCTTCCAATGCTGAAGTATTATGTCGAGCTTGGGTAATATGATTGAGCGAGTACCTGCATCTTGGATTCAAATTCGGAAGAGGCTTGGGGAGAGAGACTGCGTTCCGTTTCTACGGAGGCTAAAAGAGGACTGAGTAACGGAGGAGTGGGAGGGAAGGAAAAATACCCGTATTTCCCTTCCCCTTTCTTCCTCACCTACTTTCCTAAGCCTACATGGCGGCAAATTTCCTCGATTGCGAACTACTAACGATAATTCGTGAACACTCAAAAAAACGCCTGCACAATTGAGCCCGAGTATTGCTTTTTTTTGCCCAGTGGTTTCGGGCGTGCACTGGCTCGGGAGGCCTGGATTTGAGCCTATCCCTAATCCTCTTGAACCTACGTTAAGGTAATTCCCTTGAAATTGTTCTACTATCAAACTTTTTTTGAAACTTGGCGTAATGAACATTCATGATATAAACATAATAAAAATGCAATAAAAAAATGGGGTCACCGTGCTTGTTTACGCGTCAGCAGGCTCTTAAAATGGGGTATTTTTCCTGGTTGCGCGTTAAAAGTTCGAATCACCTTCATACAGAATTAAATCTTGGTTACTTGAAAGGCACAAAATTTTGTCTTGAAAGTAAAGCTTCATTTATTGACATAAGCAGTATTGCTTCATTTAAGCCCTTTTTGATTGCCTAGTTGCGGGGATATTGCACTTTTTCGGACAGTTCCGTGATTAACCTGAAGTCCTGGCCTTGGCCAAAATACACCCAGTTGGGAACTATTTTCAAAAAAAAAATCACGTTCTACTATCAAACTTTTTTTCCTCTTCAAATATGTTCTTCATTAGACTATTCTTAGCAAATACCTGAAATAAAAATCGGGGGTCACCGTGCTCGTTTAAGAGAAAAGGAGAATTTATTCCGTTATCGAGCTTAGTTTGAGGGAAATCTCTTACGTTTTGCAAGTGCACGCGCTCATGTGCACGCGCTGATGACGCGAAAATCGTGCGCAGTAGGGATGCGCAATGCAATACTAAGGAATCACCTTAAATGTAGCAGGATTTAGCTAAGTGTTAATTTTGCATGCACATTTGACTTGCTAGAACTTTCAGTTTCAAGCGAAGCGAAAGAATCCGGTAAGGTTTGTTGGTTAAAGTAATTTCAGAAGGAAGACTTGGACATTCAATTCAATGCTGACCGACAAATCTTTCTTCATCCCGATTCCCGTCTTATCTTGCGAGTTCAGCCTGAAAACGTAGCATTTAACAGTGAAAATCGTCTTAGGAACGCTATGTCAATTTAAATCCGGTTTGATGAAACTCCATTTAAAATTGAAATTATCAAAATTGTATATCTAGTGTTTCTTAAAGTGCTACTGCGACCAAAAATCAATTCTACTTTTTCTTTGTATTTCAAAACTATGTAACTGAACCACTAATGACCGAAGTTTTAAGCCTTCATTTAAAAAAGAAATCTTCAGAAAACTTTCAGACTTTTAAACTCGTGCTTTGCATGTACAACAAGCTGCGTTTACACGCTGCAATTTTAAGCTAGTGAGTCTTTGACGTCATCTTATCCTCAATCCAACCCTCTGAAGTCCAATCGGTCAGTTTTGAACGTGAGCAATGGCGGACCGTGAAATCCTAAACTTGTACTCAAAGAAAACAGCCTTTGGATAAAATTTGAAGCTTAAGATTTTGCCAGTGAGGTGTCAAACAAACACGCTTTTAAAATCCGAAGGAAAAAGAGAGGTGAATTTTTGATCACAGTAGCACTTTAACAACATTTAGAAAACAGCCCTAAGAAAATACGTGCGGTGATTGGTTAAAAATTGTGTTCTATTTAACTCGATGGAGACACAGAACAAGCACGAGCAGTTGACGCGATGATGGTGCGAGCAAAGAGAATTTACATTTTGATAATTAAAGTTAACAAGCTGTCTTCCTTTTTTCTTCGCGGTGTTTTCTAAAAGCCTGCGGCGAGTATTTCTACAACTTTTTCGAGTTCTCCCAAACTTTCCCGAGTGTTTCTATTGAACAATTAGATTATGAGCTCGAGATTTCTATCGCGTGATAGTTGACGAGGGCGCAGCCCGAGTAACTATCACACAGAGAAATCGAGAGCGAATAATCTAATTGTTTTAGTATAAATCTACTAGTAGTTCAAAACTTAATCTAAATTCTCGTCAAAGATACCTTCAAGACGCCAAGAAGTGCCGTTATTTTATTAACAAGGGCACACTGCTACGCTACTCATATCTATCACAGAAATGAACGTGAATAGCGTAGCCAATCAGAGGACGTCATTCGTGATAGAACGCTAGTAGATTTATACTAAAACTCGATAGAAACACGGAGTACATGTTTTCTATTTCTTAACTCACAATCTCAACTCGATTTTAACTAAACTAAAAGTTAAACTTACTCCCTAGTTACAAATATCAGAAATTTTTGTTTGCATTTTAGTTCCATGTCACTATGGAATCAAGACAAAGGTTCAAGAACGTGCAGTGGGAGCATTGTCGTTTCTCGTTTCTCGTATTATCTTTGTTATTTATTGATCAAAATGCCAATTTTTTTTCTTTCATGTGCAATTTAGCATGATTAAAAGTTTCATGACAAAGAAAATGGCGGCCATGTGGTTGAAACAAACAAGACAAGCTAATAACGAAAACTGTCCCTTAACTCGTCCCTATGTGTTTTAAAATAAAATAATCTTGGAACCATTTGAGCTTTTTCACTCTATTATAATCTAAAGGTAGATTTATACGCTTCTTTCGGTCCGATGAGTTTTGATCTTATTCGCACAGACTAAATTACACAATTGAACGGGCACGAGTTGTCAGCACAGCTCCTTTGTTGTGCTTTATATCAAGTGGAAAAGAAAAAAGAAAGAAAGAAAAGCGACCTGTTTCTTAACGAAAAGACTCTAGAAATCGACGTGAACAGAGCAGATTTCGACTGTCGTAATTTCTTGGTCAAATCAGGCTACAAATCAGAACTTAGTGTACAAAGCTGGCCTGCAAGCCTGTTTCTACTAGAGTGGAAATATAAATATATTTTTGGCCAGAGGAAAACATACATACAATGAATAATGATCATATAAGTTGACTTTCACGGACGACATGATCCAAGGAGACAACACATGCGAAGGCTTTAAGCTTCCTCACTTCTGGGAGTTACAAACTACAAGAGATTACACGATCAAATGGTTAATTAAGCTTTGCGATATAAGTAGAAACGCTTTTTATCATAATATTTTTTAATTTAAGATTACGAATAGAAGACTTGATATTTTGATTAAAACGAGCAAACGATGGCTGAGTGTACATTTAACATGCGAATAATGTTCAATGAGGGTTTTTGAAATATATTTTTCTTACCTTTACCGAAGGAAAGAGTCAATGTTTAAAGCTGGTGCCGGCTGCGAAAGCTTCAAACCTTTCAACACCGCAACACTGGCGCCCAGTCTATTTCTCGTGATTCGTATCTCAAAGTCGACTGGGTACTGATCGCTTGTTGTGATGAAAGCTTTAAAGAAAGCAAAATGTCGGCGATGCGCGAATTTTTTGTTGTAAGGAGAAGCAAGCGGAACTTGTAATTAAAAGAGAGGGTCGTGTTCAAAGATATAACATTTCTCGCCCAACTAACGGGCTCTAGCAAGAGATGTCATAATGACCAAACTTGAAAGACGAATAGATCCATCATCGGTTGCTAACTAAACATGTGCCTTTCTTTCCTTCAAAGACAGCATGCTCATTCGTCTTTCTGTTAAAAAGACCGTGTCAATTAAGTGCATGTGCATAATAGGAGCGTTTTTTTATTCTTGTGATATCACAGACGCTTGTACGACTGCCATGATAGGCCGTTAGGGGAAGCTTTTTGTGAGTTCAGTGTAACTAAATCAATTAAAATGTCATGCTTTAACTTACCAGCACATACAATGACATTTTATTTTGTATTCAATTGGCCCACCATGAAGCTTGAATAACAACAAGACATAAGCACATTCATTTAAGGTATTAGCACAAATACAAACGAGGTTCTCTGGCTTGATCCTTCGATTTGTAACAGTAAGTAGTTTTTACAGTAATTATAGTAGTTGGGAAGTATTGTTTTATGCCTTCAGCACTGCATCAGCTGCGCTGTATAATTTTTTGACTATTTAAAGAAATAATAATTACGATTATAATTACATTTCTATAGCGCCAATCCAATAATTCCCTAAGGCGCTCCACAATAAAATTAGTAAAAATGACAAATAAAAAAAATAGCCAACATTTTAAGACCCTTAAAGATAAAAAAGTGCCTGTTGTTGGAAACAGTAAATAAAAATGTTTCAGAAAACATATATCGAACGCTTTATTTGTATTTTCATGGAATGGTCTTGGCTGTTTAAAGTTTTTGCAGTAAGATATTTTCTTTAACCTCGGGAAGTTAATTTATACCTTATTTGATATCTCGTGTTTATCATTTGATACTGCTTGTACTTCAATCACGTGTGACAACAAGTCAAATTTAGTCAGAGTAACCGGTTAAACATGGCTAGTTCTCGAGGAAGGGAAAATTATGGATAATCTTTTGAAATAGTAATTTTAATAAATAAATTTTTTACATTTTTTATTGTCGCCTGGTAAATATAACGCTTTTATATCCTATTAGACGTTTTTTTGTTGTGTAGGTATCGCTGAGTTATTTTTCACGAGGTGGGCCGTAACGAGTAAAAATTCTCAGCGAG
>JAHPZR010054400.1:0-7500 GCA_019787425.1 Platygyra sinensis | reverse complement strand
AAAAATACTCAGCGATACTACACAACAAAACGTCTAATAGGATATATAAAGCGTATTACAGGCAACAATAAAAAATTAAAATTATTTATTAAATACTATTTCAAAAGACTTATCCATAATTTTCACCTTCCTCGAGAACTAGCCTGTTTAACCGGTTACTCTGACTAAATTTGACTTGTTGTTCACACGTTGATTGAAGTACAAGCAGTATCAAATGATAACACGAGATATCAAATAAGGTATAAATTACTTCCCGAGGTTAAAGAAAATATCTTACTGCAAAAACTTTAAACAGCCAAGACCATTCCATGAAAATACAATAAAGCGTTCGATATATGTTTTCTGAAACATTTTATTTACTGTTTCCAACACAGGCACTTTTTTATCTTTAAGGGTCTTAAAATGTTGGCTATTTTTTTATTTGTCATTTTTACTAATTTTATTGTGGAGCGCCTTAGGGAATTATTGGATGGCGCTATAGAAATGTAATATAATCGTAATTATTATTTCTTTAAATAGTCAAAAAAATTATACAGCGCAGCTGATGCAGTGCTGAAGGCATAAAACAATACTTCCCAACTACTATAATTACTGTAAAAATACTTACTGTTACAAATCGAAGGATCAAGCCAGAGAACCTCGTTTGTATTTGTGCTAATACCTTAAATGAATGTGCTTATGTCTTGTTGTTATTCAAGCTTCATGGTGGGCCAATTTGAATACAAAATAAAATGTCATTGTATGTGCTGGTAAGTTAAAGCATGACATTTTAATTGATTTAGTTACACTGAACTCACAAAAGCTTCCCTACCGGCCTATCATGGCAGTCGTCAAGCGTCTGTGATATCACAAGATAAAAAAACGCTCTTTATGCACATGCACTTAATTGAACAGGTCTTTTTAACAGAAGACGAATGAGCATGCTGTCTTTGAAGGAAAGAAAGGCACATGTTTAGTTAGTAACCGATGATGGATCTATTCGTCTTTCAAGTTTGGTCATTATGACATCTCTTTGCTAGAGCCCGTTAGTTGGCGAGAAATGTTATATCTTTGAACACGACCCTCTCTTTTAATTACAAGTTCCGCTTGCTTCTCTTACAACAAAAAATTCGCGCATCGCCGACATTTTGCTTTCTTTAAAGCTTTCATCACAACAAGCGATCAGTACCCAGTCGACTTTGAGATACGAATCACGAGAAATAGACTGGGCGCCAGTGTTGCGGTGTTGAAAGGTTTGAAGCTTTCGCAGCCGGCACAGCTTTAAACATTGACTCTTTCCTTCGGTAAAGGTAAGAAAAATATATTTCAAAAACCCTCATTGAACATTATTCGCATGTTAAATGTACACTCAGCCATCGTTTGCTCGTTTTAATCAAAATATCAAGTCTTCTATTCGTAATCTTAAATTTAAAAAATATTATGATAAAAAGCGTTTCTACTTATATCGCAAAGCTTAATTAACCATTTGATCGTGTATATCTCTTGTAGTTTGTAACTCCCAGAAGTGAGGAAGCTTAAAGCCTTCGCATGTGTTGTCTCCTTGGATCATGTCGTCGGTGAAAGTCAACTTATAATGATCATTATTCATTGTATGTATGTTTTCCTCTGGCCAAAAATATATTTATATTTCCACTCTAGTAGAAACAGCTTGCAGGCCAGCTTGTACACAAGTTCTGATTTGTAGGCCTGATTTGACCAAGAAATTCGAAGTCGAAATCTGCTTGTTCACGTCGATTTCTAGAGTCTTTTCCGTTAAGAAACAGGTCGCTTTTCTTTCTTTTCTTTTTTTTCTTTTCCACTTGATATAAAGCACAACAAAGGAGCTGTGCTGACCAACTCGTGCCCGTTCAATTGTGTAATTTAGTCTGCGCGAATAAGATCACAACTCATCGGACCGAAAGAAGCGTTATAAATCTACCTTTAGATTATAATAGAGTGAAAAAGCTCAAATGGTTCCAAGATTATTTTATTTTAAAACACGTAGAGACGAGTTAAGGGACAGTTTCGTTATTAGCTTGTCTTGTTTGTTTCAACCACATGGCCGCCATTTTCTTTGTCATGAAACTTTTAATCATGCTAAATTGCACATGAAAGAAAAAAAATTGGCATTTTGATCAATAAATAACAAAGATAATACGAGAAACGAGAAACGACAATGCTCCCACTGCACGTTCTTGAACCTTTGTCCTTGATTCCATAGTGACATGGAACTAAAATGCAAACAAAAATTTCTGATATTTGTAACTAGGGAGTAAGTTTAACTTTTAGTTTAGTTAAAATCGAGTTGAGATTGTGAGTTAAGAAATAGAAAACATGTACTCCGTGTTTCTATCGAGTTTTAGTATAAATCTACTAGCGTTCTATCACGAATGACGTCCTCTGATTGGCTACGCTATTCACGTTCATTCTGTGATAGATATGAGTAGCGTAGCAGTGTGCCCTTGTTAATAAAATAACGGCACTTCTTGGCGTCTTGAAGGTATCTTTGACGAGAATTTAGATTAAGTTTTGAACTGACTAGTAGATTTATACTAAAACAATTAGATTATTCGCTCTCGATTTCTCTGTGTGATAGTTCACTCGGGCTGCGCCCTCGTCAACTATCACGCGATAGAAATCTCGAGCTCATAATCTAATTGTTCAATAGAAACACTCGGGAAAGTTTGGGAGAACTCGAAAAAGTTGTAGAAATACTCGCCGCAGGCTTTTAGAAAACACCGCGAAGAAAAAAGGAAGACAGCTTGTTAACTTTAATTATCAAAATGTAAATTCTCTTTGCTCGCACCATCATCGCGTCAACTGCTCGTGCTTGTTCTGTGTCTCCATCGAGTTAAATAGAACACAATTTTTAACCAATCACCGCACGTATTTTCTTAGGGCTGTTTTCTAAATGTTGTTAAAGTGCTACTGTGATCAAAAAATTCACCTCTCTTTTTCCTTCGGATTTTAAAAGCGTGTTTGTTTGACACCTCACTGGCAAAATCTTAAGCTTCAAATTTTATCCAAAGGCTGTTTTCTTTGAGTACAAGTTTAGGATTTCACGGTCCGCCATTGCTCACGTTCAAAACTGACCGATTGGACTTCAGAGGGTTGGATTGAGGATAAGATGACGTCAAAGACTCACTAGCTTAAAATTGCAGCGTGTAAACGCAGCTTGTTGTACATGCAAAGCACGAGTTTAAAAGTCTGAAAGTTTTCTGAAGATTTCTTTTTTAAATGAAGGCTTAAAACTTCGGTCATTAGTGGTTCAGTTACATAGTTTTGAAATACAAAGAAAAAGTAGAATTGATTTTTGGTCGCAGTAGCACTTTAAGAAACACTAGATATACAATTTTGATAATTTCAATTTTAAATGGAGTTTCATCAAACCGGATTTAAATTGACATAGCGTTCCTAAGACGATTTTCACTGTTAAATGCTACGTTTTCAGGCTGAACTCGCAAGATAAGACGGGAATCGGGATGAAGAAAGATTTGTCGGTCAGCATTGAATTGAATGTCCAAGTCTTCCTTCTGAAATTACTTTAACCAACAAACCTTACCGGATTCTTTCGCTTCGCTTGAAACTGAAAGTTCTAGCAAGTCAAATGTGCATGCAAAATTAACACTTAGCTAAATCCTGCTACATTTAAGGTGATTCCTTAGTATTGCATTGCGCATCCCTACTGCGCACGATTTTCGCGTCATCAGCGCGTGCACATGAGCGCGTGCACTTGCAAAACGTAAGAGATTTCCCTCAAACTAAGCTCGATAACGGAATAAATTCTCCTTTTCTCTTAAACGAGCACGGTGACCCCCGATTTTTATTTCAGGTATTTGCTAAGAATAGTCTAATGAAGAACATATTTGAAGAGGAAAAAAAGTTTGATAGTAGAACGTGATTTTTTTTTTGAAAATAGTTCCCAACTGGGTGTATTTTGGCCAAGGCCAGGACTTCAGGTTAATCACGGAACTGTCCGAAAAAGTGCAATATCCCCGCAACTAGGCAATCAAAAAGGGCTTAAATGAAGCAATACTGCTTATGTCAATAAATGAAGCTTTACTTTCAAGACAAAATTTTGTGCCTTTCAAGTAACCAAGATTTAATTCTGTATGAAGGTGATTCGAACTTTTAACGCGCAACCAGGAAAAATACCCCATTTTAAGAGCCTGCTGACGCGTAAACAAGCACGGTGACCCCATTTTTTTATTGCATTTTTATTATGTTTATATCATGAATGTTCATTACGCCAAGTTTCAAAAAAAGTTTGATAGTAGAACAATTTCAAGGGAATTACCTTAACGTAGGTTCAAGAGGATTAGGGATAGGCTCAAATCCAGGCCTCCCGAGCCAGTGCACGCCCGAAACCACTGGGCAAAAAAAAGCAATACTCGGGCTCAATTGTGCAGGCGTTTTTTTGAGTGTTCACGAATTATCGTTAGTAGTTCGCAATCGAGGAAATTTGCCGCCATGTAGGCTTAGGAAAAGTAGGTGAGGAAGAAAGGGGAAGGGAAATACGGGTATTTTTCCTTCCCCTCCCACTCCTCCGTTACTCAGTCCTCTTTTAGCCTCCGTAGAAACGGAACGCAGTCTCTCCCCAAGCCTCTTCCGAATTTGAATCCAAGATGCAGGTACTCGCTCAATCATATTACCCAAGCTCGACATAATACTTCAGCATTGGAAGCTAGAACTCACCGAAGTACGGATTCGGCGCACGCCGCGTTTACCGGAGCATTCTGAGGGTTTGTCTATGTCAAGGACGTTTGCCTCGCCATGCAGTTTTTTCTAAATTCATAATTGGTATCTTTAAGCAGTCTTGAATACTTTCTGTGCGCGTCACATTTTAGCTCAGTGCGCCGCCTTGCCGGAACACTCTTGGATTCCAGTGTCAGCATAAGACTTGAATAGTTCACGTCTTTATTCTTCAAGGCTCTTGAATACTCCTGTCTCGAAGGTCCCGAAAAGTGTTCGCTCGCGCCCGGAAAGCTCCGTAGCAAAATCTCAAACCTTATGATACTACAGAAATGTTTTATTCACATATTCTTAATATGAACGAGGTTCCCTTCAAACAAGAAGTTTCAGGCGTAAACGCTTCTCCATTTCAAGTTACCGGCCCGGAAAGGTTCCGAGGCTTTTGTTGAAACGGGCCCCAAGGACCTGTTTCTCGAAAGCCCCCGAAACTTTCCGGGCCGAAAAGCCATTTTTAGTTTATCGGTATTTAAAGACATAGAGGAGTATACACCTGACACTTCTTGTACGGAATGGAATTTCTGCTTAAATTAACAATAACACAGCCCTGTAATCAAACATTTTAGATTTTGCAACGGCTTTCTTGGTGTCGGGACCTTCGAGAAACGGTTCCCTCCCCTGCGGGGAGAGGGTGGGACAGGTGTACATCACTTAAGACGCGGGTACCTTGAGTATTCTAGGATTCTATAGCTCTGCCAATGCGTTTTCCAGATTTTCGAAGCTAGAATACTCTGTGATTTTTTTTTTCGCTTTGGTACACTGCACTCTTGAGTCTTTGAGCCCTCTACCCTGGTAGAACAACAGTGATATCTTCCTTACGTCAAATCTTCAAATCTTGTGCTTTGCACCTAGCTAGCAACTTCAGCATTCTATTATTTAACAAATAAAGAACCCTCGACTGTGCTCTGTTTTGTTGTAAAGCACAGAAAAGGGTAAAGCACGAAAGAAGTGTAGGGGAAAACACGAGACGCAGTCGAGTGTTTTTCTCTTGTTCTTGACTGCTCTACCGCTTCGTAAGTGCTTTGCAACAGAACAGAGCACAGTCGAGGCCTCTTTATTTGCTTTATGAAAAGAATCCACTAATTTCCCTATGCATTTAGCTGAATTTTCGAACCAAACTTCATTTTCCAAAGGAGTAAAAGTGACGTCTGCCATGCTCTGTTCTCTGAGAAAGCACTCTAAAATGAGCCAATCACAATTCTTGTCAGAATTGTTCAAATAATTTAATTGGCTATAACGATACATCTGTCATGGCCGTTTTCACGCTAGAGGACGGCCAAATCGTCTGGACGAACAAATTGTCTTAGACGAACAAATCGTCTGATGTGAAAACGGGACGAACAAATTGTTCGACGGACAAATCGTCTGATATTTGGCCGTCTGGAAAGACGGTTTTTTGAAGACGATTTTTTCCGTCGAGAAGAACAAGTCGACGACAGTACGACTTAAATTCACATCAGACGGTCAAATGGTTGATTTTCTCGCCGCCAGGAAGTGGGACTAGCAACAGAGCGAGGCTTTATGGGAAGTTTCAACATGGCGGAACTCAAGAAGAAACCATCATCCCACCATTGCTGATTCCTCTCTTCGTTTGGTCTTCTAGCCTTCTCGTCGCCTCTGGTGGCCCCTAAAGCAGCAACTGCTGTACAAACTGGTATTGCTGAGCTTTCTGATTCAAGAAGTTGGTACTTGGTTACCACTGACCTGCGACACCAGAAATCTTCGCCCAACAGACGTTTTCTTCCGGAGAAAAGTTTGCTATACATGTGCAGCGTGGCGGCCATTTTGCTTTGCGCTCTCTTTGCGCTCAAATGTACTGATTTGTGCTCATATTCTTCTGGTAGTGCGAATTGAAGACGGAGAACTTTTCAGCATATGGCCTTCTCGAATTCACTGACATCAGACGAACAAATGCCAGACGATTTGTCCGTCCAGACGATTTGTCCGTTCTCTAGTGTGAAAACGGCCAATCACAAACTGGACTTCAGCCAAGCTTTCAGATTCGCATGGCTTTCGAGAGAAGAACGATGCCTTCAAAGTTTGGTTTTTTTTAAATAGTTTAATCAGGATCTAAAGGCAGTTAAAGGTTCCAAGTACTACTTGGATTCCTCTATGATAGAGGAATCCACGTGGTTCATGAAAACGTGCACATTTTCATGAATGAAAATTACGAAACAAGGCGCTCAAAACTTGCTGATGAAAATGAGAAATGCTGGATTGTATTTAAAAGGAGCTACAGTTATTAAAGTTTGCTGTTGCTTGCAGCAAGAGAGAAGCTGAGAATATCAGAGCAAGCCGTTCCAACTGATCACTCGTCGGGTGAGCGATGAGAAGAAATCGTTGTTTTACTTCCTAAGTATAATTTCTGCCTTCGTAATATATTGTTTTTCATCGAAGCATTCACAAGGCCAAGATTTGTTTATTTCGCTACGTGTTTTGTCGGCATCTAGGAAAACTTGTCATTTTCGTACAGCTCTTACCCTTCTGTTGTTAACAATATTATCCGCAAGCCATATTTACTGCTGACAAATGCTTGTTTACATTGCGTTTGTCTGAGCCATAGAAGATGTTTAAGCTGGGTTAAATTTGCCAAAATTGCGAAGCAAACATTTGAAGGCCATCTTACATTTTTAACCTTCATCAACTCGTGCTTTGTTCTTTGATAAAGCACGCTGTTTCAGCCAATCAGAGCGCTCCGTTATATGGAAGACGTACTATAATATGCCAATTATTCCTTACCATGTATGGATTTCTTTTCTTTTTTTATTTTTC
>JAHPZR010054399.1:0-11127 GCA_019787425.1 Platygyra sinensis | reverse complement strand
TCATTACTTGTGGTTTTCATGTGACACCACTGTTGCTATACTGAATGAAATTAAGAATTACATGGTCACCAGGCCTTTGCCATTTAAATCTCTCTGGTTTGATATAACACCATTAATTAACACTTTGACCACACATTGCTTTATGGTCTGATCTCACATTACCTTGTTTTTACACGTCGTACATGTATGCTTTAGACTTTTTTGGGGTTTAAAATTCGTCTTTGATTTCAGTACCTGTAATTTTATAACCAAAGGCTGCTAATTGCCCTGCCATATATTCACCGTCGCTGTTATTGTGGGAACATCCCCAAGTTCTGACGTAGATCTTCTGTGTGCCAGGTATAATGCTGTCGCCGACTGGAGTTTCATTCACAGCATTCCTTGTAGATCTTACTCTTGCCTTAGGAAGGACAGCACCTCGTGGAGTGAAGCGGTCATTAGGTGTAAGGTCATCCTTTCCTATGGCATCTTCAATGTCGCATACTTCCAAATCACAAGATGGCATTTTGCATGTGACGGTTATTGCTCTGAGAAAAACAAGTATTTTTAGTAACAGGAAGAGAAACTACAGTTAGACTGGTGGGAAAACAGGATTAGTCCTTGCAATGTTAATATTGTAATACAAAAAGCCTGTGCATGTTCGTATACAGTATGTAGATGGTCATTTAAATGCCTGTAATATGAATGGTGGACAAGATGCATTCGAGCAGTGGATTCGAGGTTCAAACTCGGACAACCATCACTGATATCAAGACATTTGTGAATCCAGCGGTATGAGCGGATAGATACACAGTTCACTAGCGTTACCTCACTTCCATTGCATAACGATCTCATCACAATTACCTGTACTTCTAAGAAATTTAATTACCAAGCTCACTAATAAACGCATTCAAATGTAAGCTCAATAATTTTGAAATGAGCTTTCAACGACCTTTACAAGAAATGTTGCGTGAAAAGACTGGATAATACTCACATACAACGCAGTTTAATACCAGAGTTATCAGGTACGTTTTCTTCTTGTCATCGCACTATGGTTTCACATGATGTTTTGATGGAAGAACGTTCTATTTCATCCCGAAAGAACAACAACTTTTCAATACTTCGCCGCCATGTTGTTGCGCCACGCTGGAAAGCCCGCGATTGAATCCGCTGACTATTTTCTGAAGCAAGAACCAGACCCTGCGCATCCAGGTGTGAGGAAACTCACCATCGTGCGACTCAAGACACTCTATGGGCCAGTGACATCACGTGATGAGTTACAATCGGCGACTTAATTAGTTGACACATTGTCTCTCCATAGTACTATTACTGCACCATCTAACACCACTCTTTTTATCGCGAAAAAATTGTGAAAAAGACCCCACTCCCCCATTCAATGTTGCTTGTTTGTTCCCCAAGATCACAGCAATTGCGGCACAACATTGTTTTTTTTTTTTTTTTTGGGGGGGGGGGGGGGGGTTGAATGGACAAGCTTGGAGGGCAAAAAGGAGTCACAGTGACGAAATAGAGGGTTAAAAAGGTGAGTGTGTCAACAATTTTGTCGCTGATTGTAGCCTCTTCTAGGCGTTCAGTTAGTCACGGCACAGCGCAGAAAACAGCGCGCGAAAAAATAAAATAAGCGCGGAGAGAGGAAGCTTCCTGTCGCCGCGCTTTTTTTTTATTATCTTTTTTTCGCGCGCTGTTTTCTGCGTTGTGCCGTGACTAACTGAACGCCTGGAAGAGGCTAGTGATGAGCTCAAAGAGCAACCCAAGAATCAAAATTCTTTCCGAGGTTCACCGAGTCAATTTCCTGTGGGTAGCAGCCCCCTAGCCTCCCCCACCACTTCACCCTAGGGCCTAATAAATTGATAAGTGCATTAATCCAGGATAGGAAACCAAGGCATTTACTTTTCAAGGGAAACGCCTTAGGAAAAAAGGTTGGTTTTCAAACACTTTTACTTCCTTTCAGTAATTCAGTAGTTACCCAATCAGACAAGTTATGGATAATAAAATTTAAGTTTTCTCAATGAAAATTAATTCTTCAAAGAACATGGCTTACTGTTTAACCTCTGGAATTGGTTGTCTGGGCAAGCAAGCTATAATTGACTTCCTATTGATTTATCATCCACGCAGTCTGTTCAGGTAAAGGTATCACAATAATAACTGTAGTAAAGAATGTCACCTCCAACCTCGTTCCCAGGGTCTTTTCCCACTGAAGCTAGGGAAAAGGTCCTAGGAATAAGGTTGTGCCATCTCTTAAACTCGTTAATAATTCATCAAGTTAAAACAAAGATCTTAATTAGCATAGATTTTGACGATTTTACTTCTCCATTTACTCCTTAAGTATTTGTTTCGATTGAGAAGATATATCAAACACTCGAACCAGTGTTTCGTTGGCTATCCACCACCTCGAATTCCGCAAAAAATACTCCACTGCGCGTCATATTTATAACTGTCTTTCAGTGTTTGGATATCCCAATGAAACACTGTCTCTCGTGTTTTGTATATTACATAAAAGTGAGGCAAAAAGCAAACAACTGCTTTGAAGACTAATTTTATTGATCTCACTGATGGAGAGCAAGTTAATTCTCAAAAAGAAAGGAAGAAATTCAATTATAATATTAGAGGCTGCAATGTACAGTATTCTAGGTATTTAAGTACAGTACACCAGACAAAAAGGATTTTTTTATACTTCATTTCTGATTACATATATTTCCTGAATTCTCATAACAACCTTGATGGACTTCACATACATTCATATGCTAATCACTAAGAATATAAATCTAGTTACAGTGTAGTGTTCTGTCATGAATGGCATTTTCTGATTGGCTATGCTACTCAGTATTTATTCTGTTGTATGTAGTGAGTAGCCTTTAGTAGCATGCAGTTGTCAACAAACTTGCAGCCGCTTCTTTGTGTTTTTAGAAACTCACTGACAAGTAAATAATTGTATATTTTATTCCTAGCAGTGACAGATGCATGCAATTTACCCGAGGATGCAATTTATACATAATGTAACCATTGATAATTAAATAAAATGTTTTTAATGCCTACTGGCAAGAACCCGTCCAATTGTGAAGACACAGTTCTTCCCGCAATTCAAAAAGGCTGCCAATTTACTCAAGCATTTCTGATGTAAAAGCTGTGTGATGCCACATTTAGTTAATTCTTCTACTTTCTCCATAATAAACTGCAATCGTTCCATGTCTGGTTTCAAGCTTCTGCATGTGGACTTTGACACAATGGCCATCTTTGCTGCACCCTCAAGCGTTAAGTGTGCATAATACGTAAACTCTGCAGCACTCCTGAGAATCTCAGAACAACCACTTTGAAGCACGTTCTCCATCACGTCATCAGAGTATCCATGACTTGAGCAAATACTCTTGTAGCATGCTATACTATTTTCTACAGTTCGCAGCCTTTGTATCTGATGAGACAAAGCTATGCTGGAACGTGCCTTCTTGCTGTCGCAGTAGACAGAAAAGTACTTTGCAAAGCGATTGGCACTTGAGCTGGCTAGTTCTAACTCAACTTCCTTGGACTGCTCATGTCCCTGACAGCCATCCTTGTGCTTGCTCATGGGCATCAGGCATTCCCAGCAGAATGACGTCTGACACATGATGCAGTACATGAAGTTGCATCCCAGATGCTTTTCAATTGGATAATGGCAGTGAGGGCAATTTCGGACCATGACGGAGGTTATCAGCTCATCTTCATTCAATTCCAATTCACCCAAGAATCGTTTGGTGACTTCATGAAATTTCTCATCAGCTGAACACGACGCTGGCCAATGTGCCTGTCGGCCGCACTGGAAGCACCACACTTCGCCACACTCACAAGCCACTGGCATTGGACTAGACCTTATATTGGCCATGGCACCAAACACAGCTACCTTAAGCACTCGTCCGCACTTTGTAGATGGACACCACCTTAATTTTGGACTGGTATCTAGAGCTTTGTCAATTTTTTGTGCCAGGAATTTGTTATACCAGGAAGGCACTAAAGCCAAAATAGTGACGTCATCAACGCAGACATCACACTTGTGTCCTGGACATTTTAGGTCAGTGTTCCCAAGGCTGATCCGCATCTTAAGGTGGACTTCCCAGCATTCATTGCAGAAAACATGGCGGCAATGCTTCAGAGCAGTTCCATCACATGTATCTGGGTGGACAAGAATAAAACATTGTTATAATTAGTTGAATGTTTAATCGTACAACTTAGAACATTTTGTGTCACATTTGACTCAAAGACTGATATCCATTTCATTTCATTTCCTTTATTTGCAGCTTAGAAACACAGCATTATATCAATTGAAAGCAAGCACTTACTGAGAAATTCAGAGTTTTTTTTTAATCAACAAATGTGAATATATAAGTTAACAGCTAATGTATCTACATCATTGTGGCACCACTCTCAAGGCTAAGAGAGTAACTGAATGTAAATTAGATTTGATTTCTATATACATGTACTTTTTTGGGGGTATCAACAAATTAGCAAAATATCAAAGGGTCCACAGTTCTTCACAAGTGCATATCTTTGTGTGAATCGAGTCTGTTTATTTTTAGAGATGATTTAAGTTCTGTATAAGACTCAACGATGTATAGAAATCAAATATTCACAATAATTTACTTTTTGCCTCGAGAGTGGTTTCATGATGGCATCAAAAATTGGCTTTTACAGTAACTTCAAAACAGGTGTGCTATCCATTTTGCCAAAGATTCCAGGAATTTTGGTCAGAATTCAAATGGAAAGTCTTCTGACTGTAATATTTGGGATCACCTCTGGAGGTAGTCCACTTATTGCAGTCAGAATATTCTGACCAAAATTTGCCATACGATTCCATTTTTGACAAATGCAGTTCTTTTCCCAAATTAGAAAATTTGGAAAAGGACTAAAAAGTGGTAAGAGCAGTTCCTATTGGTTGGCACGGTTTATTGGAAAATGTTGTTCCATTTTCGTCAGGTCTTCTAACTGATATGTGCCTGGTCGGTTTGGAATAATGAAATTGCTTGTTTATGTTTTAAAAAGTCATTAATTAATAATTAATGACTGTCATGTATCATTTCTTACCATATAATTATTATTATTTGTTATTTTTATAATAAGCCAACGATATGGTTCCAGAATCTCCCATGGGGCTGTATTTAACCCTTGGCCATACAGTCATGTATGTTGAACAGAAGGATTGTTGTTAATTTTGAATTTTAAATTGTGATGTTATTCAGCCAGTTTAACCATACACATGTACTGTATTCCAATGATTTTTAAATGTCACTACATGTATATGCACAAGAACAGACCAATTCTAAATAATTTGCAAGCAAGTAAGACATTACATTTGTTCTCTTAAAACACACAGTCGGTCATACAATGTACATACAGATGTCGGCTCATGTACATGGCAGCCTCCAATAACAATTATTATTTAATTGGTGTGACAAACAGGACACAAAAATATTTTGACATACAAGACGGCATAACTGTCCCCCTTTATCTTACACTCGTCTGATAATTTTTGAATTGCACAAAAATGCTGTTCCTATTAAATGAAGGATACAGACAGTGCCAATTAACTTTTAAAATTGTCGCAGCTGCTCCAATAAAATCATCATTATTAAAACACTTACCTAAATCCTTGTAGCAAATGCCACAGAATGTGTCCCGTATTTCTCCACTCAAGCCAACCATTTCAGTGCAGGTGTGGATCTCATCATTCAACGCAATGTAAGCTCTGCTCCTTGATTTTCATCTTCAGTTCTGATTTTACCTCCCGCTGTGTGCAGATCTCTGACTTCCACCCAAACATATCACCAAGCACTTCTACAGATTTCCATGTTTTGAGTTTTCCCGAGTTGTATCTACAGGTTGGGTACTGTGGAGAATGGAAGCAATTTTGTAGTGAAAACACTGCACAGTCCACTACATTGCTCACTTGCCAGGCACCCTGACTTGCACCTTCCATCTCAGAGCAGAATTTCGCATTTGCATCGCAAGAGTTACTGTCAGCGGTGAAGTCTTCGGTTTTTGTGCAGTGGAGGCTAACATCAGTTGTTACATGTGCAGCACTTAACCGATTGCGGTTCTTCTTTGTCACTTCAAATAGCAAACAGTAGGACTCGCTGGTGATGCTGTAATCAGTAGAAAACCGTGGCATTAAGTCAATGGTGAATTTCCTGGGAAGACTGTTTGCTTCAGTATACAAGTCATTCCACTCAGCTTTGAGATTTCCTGGTTTCACCTCATCAGCATTTAGTAGCAGTGTAACTGCTGCCTTCTTCTCTGGCTGAAATACTTGAGGTTCTAATTTAGCAGATGGAGAAGAATTTGCAATATCTTGATTCTGAGACAAGTTGATGCTTGCAGGTTTCAGATCATTGTAAATCGCACTCTTCTTTCCATATTTAAATGAGTTTTTGATTGACTGATCTTGATTGCTGCATGCTGCACTTAATCTCTGATTTGTTTTCTTGCAATTAGGATGGTTTCCTGTGTGTTTACACAGTTCTTCGATGTAACAACCAAGGTCGAAGTCTGTAGCACCACTGGAACAAAATCTCTCTTCTGAGGTTTTCAACTCGCGAAACAACTCAGCATCCATCATCTTAACATTGCTTTCAACGTTTGCCTTGTAAGAAATTACTTCACATAAACAGGGTTCCTCGCGTGCAATCTTTTTCTTTCTGATGTCGCTGTCAGAGTACAGATCCCAACGGTGTCCCTTATTTTTGACGCCCTTGTTCTTAAATCGAGATTTCCGTGGATTGGAGAGAGACCATTGAAACGACCAACGATATCGATGACCATGACCTTCACTACACTCAGGATATTCGTTCGCTGGATATCGGTAGGAAATCTCGTATCCTACTTCGGGTTCTACCTCGCTTGCATCACACCTTTTCAGCAGATCTTGCACTCGAGTGTACTTGCGCTTTCTGGGAGTAAAGACTTCATTTTCTTTAGTTTTCTCGATTGCGAAGCAATCTGCATCGAGTGTCTTTTCCACTCGACGATGAATGAAGGTCACGTTTGGTCTGTCCGCGGAATCTTTCAGCTCTAAGCCGCCAGTTCTGTCAAGATCTGGCAACCTCCACCGTTTTCGCTTCTTCAGCGAGTAAGAAATACTTGAAAGATGGACATTGCTTCCAGCTGTCAGTCGTCGCATTGACGACTCGGCGAAATCGCCAAGGCCATCATCGATATCGTTCGCCGATAGAAATTCGTCCAATTCAGTGCTGGACAATGTTTCTGTACCCCTTGTAAACTTTAGAAGATACTCCATCTCGCGCCCAGGAACACTGCACGAAAACGGGCCACCGGCATTTGCAAAGGGAGAGCGTACGGTTCTCCCAGTGGAGACGCCGTATTTTCCATTCTCTTTCCAGCCCATTGTTTGCTTCTTTACACGCGTTTGAGCTTCCCAAAAACTGAGGAGATAGAATAACTTCTTGCATCTTAAAAACTGCTTTTAAGACTACTCCTTCCGCCATTTTCGGTTTCTTGTTGTGGTGCAATAATCTCGTTGATTGGATAAGGTATTTTTAGCATCGAGCTAACCAATCAGAACAATTGTTCTACTGGAACTAAACATGATAGGCTCGCAAGGAGGGGTTTCGACAAAACACTGACCCCCGGTCAACTGACCCCCTACTGACCCCCCACTGACCCCCTTACTGACCCCCCTACTGACCCCCTATAAAATAAATGGGAAAATTAAAATTAAAAAGCCCAGAACTATCAATGAGACCCGATTCAAGTTCATTAATAAATTTAGCTTACCTGAAACTTTCAAGATGGCGGACGCGTTGCAGATTTCCGACTCTCCTTTAACCGTTGAGTGCATATTTTGTTGACGGAAAATCGAGCACAGAATAAGATTGAATATCACCAAATATTGCTTTCGTATGCATTGGGAAATAAAGCAAAAATGAACAGGCTCGTGAAAGGATCGCGATGGACTGCTCGTGCCACGAACACGCGCGTAAACCTCAACCGGAAGACAAATTTCATGAGGTAGTTCCAGGCCCCTCGCCTTGTTCTCGTTGGTGCATGAAGTCGTCAAAAAGACCACGGATTCTCAAGGTAACTCAATCTAATTTAATCATTTTCTTACATAGCTTTTTTGTGCTAGTAATGGCTGCATAATTGTGATTAAAGCCATGTGTAACGTAGTTTGTGCATGCGGAAGGCGAGGAACCTGGAACTACAAACTGCTTGCGATAATGAACTTCCGGTTGATGTAAGCATGTGCGTGTCGCTCGCAGTTAGTTGCGTGCGTGTTATTTTGCCAGAATTTCCTCGCTATTTTTATTGCTTAATTTTATTTTCTAGCAGGCACAAATGCCATGCTTGCTGATATTCCAACTTATTCTGTGCTCGATTTTCTGTGACAAATCCTTCAGTCAAATGAGAAGGGAGTCGGAAATCTGCAGCGCGACTGCCATCTTGGAAGTTTCTGGTAAGCTAAATTTATTGTTGAACTTGAATCGGGTCTCATTGATAGTTCTGGGCTTTTTAATTTTCATTTTCCCATTGATTTTATAGGGGGTCAGTAGGGGGGTCAGTAAGGGGGTCAGTGGGGGTCAGTAGGGGGTCAGTTGACCGGGGGTCAGTGTTTTGTCGAAACCCCCGCAAGGAGTACCAAAAGTATTTTGGGCGATTTCCATTCGGACCAACATTTCGCGTTTGAGGAATTTCGAAGTATTCCTTGCAAAGACTGGAAAACAGTACGTTTCCGGTGGCTTGGAGTATTCCTTGCGACGAATGGAACAGTATATTCCTGTGTTGGCTATGGACTTAACCCCCGTCCAGGTCATCAGGTTTTCACACTGTCCAAGAACGATACTCTCAAAACCCACCGATAGCAATTTTCTTAAATAATTTAGCGCGTCTCTAGTGCACGTGCACACTGAAAACATGGCGGATTTGCCTTGATATTGAGCTCTTTCAGTTGAAAAATGGCTATAGCTCATCCAACGAGCATGGGCACCCCATTTTTTTTCCAGTCATTGTAATCAACTTATCACAAACTTTGCTTGAGGAAAGACTGATCTGATTTCTATTGCTGAAAATTGAATAAATAGCGAAAATAGCAAGTAAACTGTGGTCTTTTCTATTTTGCCCTATGGTAACCATGTCAAGAAATTTGGTTGAAATTTTAATCAAGGATTCAGCTTTCTGTCTAAATCAAACTTAAAAGTTTATTTGTGTCCGATACAATGCATTGACTCCAGTTTAATGCGTGTTCTCATGAGTCTCGGTCACACAAAATTTACAATTATTACTGGGAATGCGTTCTTGTAATAAGCGTTAAATAATGCCAAAAGGGTTATTCACAGCCATATATCTATTATGCTCTGGTTATTTCAATGCCCAGTGCACCTCAATGAGTATGGGCACCCCCTTTTTATTTCAAAATTGAAGTTCTCATATGATAAATATTCAGTGGGCAAAGTTTGAACGAAAATCTATTGTCAGTTTTATTTCAGGGGAATTACCTTAAGAGCTGTTTTTGGCTGAGAATACTGTACTACGGGTACTTTCTAGTTTCTCCGTTATCTTCTCCTCCCCAGGAGGTACAGTAATTAGGTAGGGTAGGCTGCTCCAGGAAATGCACTTCGCGATTAAACGAAAAATATACAAACGCGCTAACGGCCGAAAATTAAATCAGAATCGAAAAAATGCTACAACATTTTGGGACGAAAATTAGCAAGGATGATTAAACAGTATAGGGATATATTTTCCAATATTTCGAAAAGCACGGCCTTCCGTCTTCAGGGTGTTACTGAGAATGACTCTAGTTTTAAACGTTACAAATTTAAAATATGGGAAATACGATACGACTAGTAAAAGAGAAATAATAACAAAATACTGATAAACAGGGCTAAGTAACAAGAAACGATGAAAAAAGTGACGTGAAAAATTAAAAATATGGGAAAACGTTACAACCTGAAAGCAGTAATGAATAGCTATAAATAGTACAAATGACCTAAACATAGAAAGCTGATGCAAAAGAAACGTACTAAGTTTCATCTTTCTTATTTAGACCATGTGGTTCAAGGGTAACCCTTGAACCACATTTCTATGAGGCAATAGTGAGGCCCTGTTATGGGTTTTAGGGATAAGGGATAACTGGCAAAATAATTTTAGGGATAAGGGATAACTGACTAAATAATTATAGGTATAAGGGATAACTGAGATAATTTTAGGGATAATGATTTCTCAATTGTCACTCGTTTGGTCATTTTTGCCGAGGAACTGCATCACAGCGATCGGTAACGAACAGTAACGGGTCATTTATCAGTCCAAATATTCAAGCAAGTTGGGTCAGATGTCCAAGATTTGCTCCCAGGCTCTTTTAGAGCACGAAGGTGGCGTAAGAGATGCTCGAGGAGCAGCCGAGAGCATCTCTAGCTACCTAAGTGCTCTCCCAACTATCCAGGTGCATCCCGAATTGGGAGGACGCACGCTAGACATTGTCCATTGCTTTCATAACATAGCAAGACATTTTTCACGCTGAAAAGTCGCTTTTTCTGCACTAATCAAATTGCAAATTCTGCACGTGTTTTCACTGGCAGCACTTTTCGCTACACGTGCGCGTGCGCTTGCACGTGCACGTGTTGTTTTCACCGGTACACTCTTTTTTTTTTTAATAAGAACAAACTTAATAAGAACATTGAGGCTGAAATCGCTCGAAAAATAAGAACAATTTAAGAACAATCGAGGCTGAAATTTTTTCACCAAACAAACAGACCGCGACGACAGTGTGAAGCCAACGTTTCTTTTCAAAATTCAGGGTCTTTACTATACAGTCTTCCAGATATATTCATCACTCTTAAACTTCATTATCACACTTTTCGTGTGTAAACAGTAACAGATTACATGTATGAGTATAAACACTGAACACTACATGTACTGATAAGTACAGGTTCTTTGTCCATCACTGTATGATGCATGTGAAAGGTATGGTTTAGGTACCCTGCAGGTCAGGGTCCCTACAGTGAAGTACTGTACAGTACGGTATAACCACATTTGGAGCCATTAGAGAACACAGAATTTTAAGAACAAAATAGGAACATTTTGAGGCTGAAATGGCCGAAAAAATAAGAACATTGAGCCTGAGCTAAATTTTACTGGTTCTTAATAAAAAAA
>JAHPZR010054398.1:12500-22026 GCA_019787425.1 Platygyra sinensis | reverse complement strand
AGGGAAAATACACAAGGGCCTGTGTTTGTCTCACAACGAAAACCACGGACTTACAGTACTGCTCGGAAGAAAACCTAACAGGGAACGCGAAAGCGAACGGTTACGGAATGGATACAGAATGGGTACGAGAATGCGAACAGAACAGGTATAGAACGGATACAGAACGGATATCGAACGGATATCGAACGAATACGGAACGGTGACGGATCACAAAAACTATAAAAGTGTTCTCTGGAATGTAAACTATAAGAGAACGCATTCTTCAGAACACATGCTACACTGTAGTATATGTCACGCTATCAGAGCTCTATCAGAGTGCTTACCAGGGATTTGAAAACAATACAATTTTAAATACATGTTTGTCCAATTCCTGTCCGGCGTGTCGATCTTGAGAAATTAACAGAACGAATCATCTTACATCATTTTTCATTTCTTTTTACACACACTAAGTGAGCATCTTCCCTGTGTCTTCTCAGTTCTCTAGTCCATTTCATGTTCGTAGCGGCCATTTTGTTATTGTCAACAAGCCCAAGTTATGCCCAAATAATGAAATGAAATGACGAGTCAAGTTAGACTGGGATTGAAAGGTTTTCACATGAAAAAGAATAAAAAAAAGACCTCGCTGTTTTGGTTGACCTTTATTATGGTGTTGTTCGCCAACATTGCGGAAGAATCGAAGAGGTTAAAAGAGCATCACTAAAAGTATCACAAAATGTTGTGCTGCACTCGCTTCGGCTTGTTGGCAGTACTCTGTACTGCTCCCGTCCTCCAGCCAAGTTTTCTCCGCATTCGCCGAACAATTTTTCAGTGATACTTCAATGTTAAATCTAACTTAAAGTATTGTGTAACTACAAGAGCCGAAAGTCCGTCTTTTGCTTGCATTTCTTCATTGATGGTGTTGAAAGTGCTTGGCCAGCTTGTTACTTCTTTTCCTCGGGCAATCACACAGACAACCAGTCGCTTTCTATCATTTCGGAAAAAAAGATTTGGTAACTGGCCTTGAAGTTATATTACAATCCTCTTCCCATATTTTTCAAGTAACTCGACTCACATTTTCACCACGAAAATGTAAGTTAAGTTTATTGTTTTAATTTTTGCACGCACACATATAGTGAAAGTTTAACCGAATAAAGCATTCTTGTAAACGAGTTCTCAGAAACCTCGTTCTTTTGAACGAGATCCAAGAACGCTTACCAATGGAACACTGGCAGAACGGGAACAGAACAGAACGGATAGAGAACGGATATGGAACGGATATGGAACAGGTATGGAACAGATACAGAACGGGAACAGGAACGCGTTCAGTCAAGCGTTCCCTGTTAGGTTTCTTCTGATCAGTACTGTAAAACGTTTGGCTGATCTCCAGTGTAATAGCCACAGCTGACGTCACATTTTGCTTATTCGACCTGGTCACATAAAATCTTCTCCAGGTTCCTTTTTTCTATAGTTCTCTGGTTCCTGTGGTTCTCGTGGTTCTCTGGTTTTTGTGGTTCTTGTGGTTCTCGTGGTTCTCGTGGTTCTCGTGGTTCTCATGGCTCTCTGGTTCTTGTGGTTTTCGTGGTTATCATGGTTTTCAGGTTCTTATGGTTGGTTACCCTGTTGCAGTAGTTGCCAGATCTCCAGCGATTGGCACAGCATGTGACCTTTCACGCTCAATTTCAAGATGGTGGCCAAGGAAGAAATTCGTTCTGTTCAGGATCTTGAAAAAGGCTTTCCAGTGTTTCGTTCCCATTCCAAGAGGTCGTTCCACAAAGTGTTATCAAGTGGTTCAATATTTTTGCGAGAAGTCATGGCACCACCGGGGGAGCTGTTGTTAGTCAGTGCACTTGCATCGACAAAAGCTTTGATCGGCAAAACAACACTTGAAGTCTTTCCGTCCTACGAGGAAAAAGGAAACTTGTTCTTCATTGCTGTGGCACAATCAGGGTCCGGAAAATCACCTGTATGCCATCATGGGTGTATTGATCCCATTGTGAAACACTTGGAAACTAAATTTGGGAAGAGCATCGCCCTGGACGAAACCTCAGCGAAGAGTTTATTCAACCACTTTGTGACTCAGGTCGAATTTTGGGTATTCACGAGGCACATTCCTTTTTGACAAAAATCTCTGGTGCAATTAAGTCAAACCAAGTGAATCTCAGTATAGAGAGGCTTTGCAGATGCTTCGATGGCCACCGCTGGTACATCCTAAAAGGGAAGCAAGGGCAAATGCAGTGGTGTTTCCTCTGCAAAGGCCTCACTTACCACCAGAACCAGAAGAACAACAAGAACCAGAGAACCAGGTTACCACAAGAACCACAAGAACCACGAGAACCAGAAGCACCACAAGAACCACGAGAGCGACAAGAACCTGAGAACCAGAAGAACCACGAGTACCACAAGAACCAGAGAACCACAAGAACCACGAGAACCAGAAGAACCAAGAGAACCACGAGAACCACGAGAACCAGAAGAACCGCAAGAACCAGAGAACCAAAGAACCAGAGAACCAGGAGAACCACAAAAACCACAAGCACCAGAAGCACCAGAAGCACCATGAGAACCACAAGAACCAGAGAACCAGAAGAACCACTAGAACCAGAGAGCCACGAGAACCACAAGAACCACAAGAACCACAAGAACCAGAGAACCAGAGAACCAGAGAACCAGAGAACCAGAGAACCAGAGAACCACGAGAACCACAAGAACCAGAAGAACCAGAAGAACCACAAAAATCAGAGAACCACAAGATCCAAGAGAACCACAAGAACCAGAGAACCACGAGAACCATGAGAACCACGAGAACCACAAGAACCCGAGAACCACAAAAACCAAAGGAACCATGAGAACCAGAAGAACCACGACAACCACAAGAACTAAAAGAACCAAAGGAACCACGAGAACCAGAGAATCACAAGAACCACGAGAACTACAAGAACCAAAGGAACCACAAGAACCAGAGAACCAGAGGAACCACAAGAACCACAAAACCGGAGAACCACAAGAACCACAAGAACCATGAGAACCACGAGAACCACGAGAACCACGAGAACCACGAGAACCACGAGAACCACGAGAACCACGAGAACCACGAGAACCACGAGAACCACGAGAACCACGAGAACCACGAGAACCACGAGAACCACGAGAACCACGAGAACCACGAGAACCATGAGAACCATGAGAACCACGAGAACCATGAGAACCATGAGAACCACGAGAACCAGAGAACCACAGGAACCAAAGGAACCACAAGAACCATAAGAACCACAAGAACCCGAGAACCAGAAGAACCACGAGAACCACAAGAACCACAAGAACCATAAGAACCAGAGAACCAGGAGAACCACAAAAACCAGAGAACCACAAGAACCACAAGAACCACAAGAACCACAAGAACCACAAGAACCACAGAACCACAAGAACCAGAGAACCAGAAGCACCATGAGAACCACAGGAACCAGAAGAACCACAAAAACCATAGAACCACAAGAACCGGAAGAACCAGGAGAACCACAAGAACCAGAGAACCACGAGAACCACGAGAACCACGAGAACCACGAGAACCACGAGAACCACAAGAACCACAAGAACCAGAGAACCACGAGAACCACAAGAACCACGAGAACCACAAGAACCACAAGAACCAGAGAACCACGAGAACCATGAGAACCACGAGAACCACGAGAACCACAAGAACCCGAGAACCACAAGAACCAAAGGAACCACGAGAACCAGAAGAACCACGAGAACCACAAGAACTAAAAGAACCAAAGGAACCACGAGAACCAGAGAATCACAAGAACTACGAGAACTACAAGAACCAGAGGAACCACAAAAACCAGAGAACCACAGGAACCAGAAGAACCACGAGAACCACGAGAACCACGAGAACCACGAGAACCACGAGAACCAGAGAACCAAAGGAACCACAAGAACCAGAGAACCAGAGGAACCACAAGAACCACAAAAACCAGAGAACCACAAGAACCAAGAGAACCACAAGAACCAGAAGAACCACTTGAACCACGAGAACCACGAGAACCATGAGAACCACAAGAACCACGAGAACCACGAGAACCACGAGAACCAGAGAACCACAAGAGCCAAAGGAACCACAAGAACCAGAAGAACCACGAGAACCAGAGAACCACGAGAACCACAAGAACCTTGAGAACTACGAGAACCACAAGAACCACAAGAACCAGAGAACCACGAGAACCAGAGAACCACAAGAACCACGAGAACTGCAAGAAACAAAGTAACCACAAGAACTAGAGAACTACAAGAACCAGGAGAACCACAAGGACCAGAGAACCACAAGAACCAAAGGAACCACATGAACCAGAGAACCAGGAGAACCAGAGAGAGAACCACAAGAACCAGAGAACTATAGAAAAAAATTAGGAACCCGGAGAAGATTTTATGTGACAAAGTGGAATAAGCGAAATGTGACGTCAGCTGTGGCTATTACACTGGAGATCAGCCAAACGTTTTATGCTTCACTTCATTTAACATGACTATGGAGACAACCATCAGCTTCAGACCAGAGACATATCACCTGAGAACAACGGTAACTTTATAACTAGGTTTTACTTGTGTTGTTTCTAACTGTTTTCGTTCTTCAATTGTGCCGGACTTTTCTTGCATCCAAAGTAATGTATAAAGTCGTGTTTTTGTGGAAGTTATATATAAAATAAGTTGGCGACCAAAATTTTTCTCTTAATCGCCAGCTGGCTCCCGAAAGAAAAAGTTAATTTCGAGCCCTGTCTGTTGTTAGTAACAATGGACCATGCGATTTTTGGGGGGGGGGGGGATTGTAAACCTTAATAGTCACTACTTGTAGCATGCGCATAATGTATGGAATTTAAGTGTTGGATTCAAATCTTTCTTGGTTCTTTGTTCTTTGATGTGTAGGGGACAGTTCTCACCAACTACAAGGGGCAAGCTCAGATTATAAAGACTTGTTATTTAGCTTCATTTAGTTTCTGTTCTTTGAAGGACCTACCTACAATTTGGCGGTTGCTGTTAGTGATAGTGAATTTTCATTTCTATGTATAGTGCGAAACTGGATCCTGGACATACCCCACAATTTATTGAACTTGCAGCTGATGTTTTAAATCAGGTATGATCTGTTTTGGTAGTCACATACGCCATTTTCAATCATACTTTTTGTCCTGAAAGTAAAAGTACAGGTAGATCAGACTTGTCTTGTAAATGTGATGAAAGTAAGGAACATGTTCACGAAATATTTCAAACTTTGTCCCTTCGGAGTCAATACTTAGAGAGCTTAAAAAGTAGTTTGCAATACTACAGTGAGCCTAAAGAAATGATAAGCACATGATACAGGTGTGTCTCTGCAAAGTGGCATGCAGATAACAGTGGCAAGTCCAGAAACTGATCAAAACCATGCCTTTGCCCTCAAAAACTTGCCATAGTATAGCCGAATCGCTCCACTCTTCTACATGTAGCTTCTACTGTAAATTCCTCCTCACAACAGAGCATTAAGTACCCTTCAGAACCACTTGTGAAATATTATGAAAGGTAGAAAGACCAAAAATTAAAAGAGAATGCCAGCAGTTGCAAGTACAATTGTCACAAACTGAAAGAGTTCGTACGGGCTCACTGGGAGCCTGCTTGCCGGCTAATCTAATAGCTCTTCCAACAAGAACAATAAAATGAGGCAAATACATGTAGCTGATTTTCGTTTTAATTTTGTTTGGATGTCATAGTTTTTGGGGTAATTACACAACACAGTAATGTGCATTCAGGGCAATTGAACGTGAATTACCTACCACATTAAAGTGATAATTTATCTAAAAGATATTAAACGAATACTGTAAGAAGCATACATATAAAGTAGTTGACTGATGACCTAAAAAGGCCAAGAAATAGACGTCTGTTAGAAAGATGCTTCAGATCAAGTGTGGATATCGTTTTTAAGTCTACCTAAGTACATAGTAGTTTATATATTCTAGGTGTTCTGGGTACAAACAACGTACCACTCTGTGAACTCTACACAAGACGCTACAGCTGAACCAGGTTGGTGTAGTTTTACTGTTAACAACTGCGTTGCTAAATCGAGGTTGGGTGTCTGAGACATTCAGGCGCTATATATCCACTATTTGCAGCCAGCTCCTAGATGAGGACCACTTCCATGCCTGGTTATAGTCCCGGCAAACTGAGTGTGAGCCTCCACATGGAAGAGGAGACAGGCACCTGCCACACTGAATTGACAGTGGAAAGAAGGAGGAAAGGGAGGGGGGAATGCTTAAAGATGTGCTCCTGTGCAAAGCATTGCTTTAAATGCTGTGGCTGTGAAAGCTGCCAACACGAATCTTAGTCCACTGATCACTATGGGAACACAGATGCTCTTTGTTGGTAACTCCATTAAATTGCATTTAATTGCAATAAGTACAATCTGTTAACTAGTAAGCAACACTGTAGATTAACATGGAGTGTGGAACCATTTAAAGGAAAGCTATTGAGCAGATAGATAAATGCATAATAATGTATAAGCGAATTAATGGGTATTTACCGAATTATCTAAATGAACACTTAATTTTGAATAATAAGCAGCATTCCCGCAATACTAGATATTCTAGCATTAATGCCGTTTGTCCTAAATATAGAAGAGAATCAGAGGGAGGACGCTCTTTCGCTGTTTCCGCAACTAGACTGTGGAATAGTATTCCAATTGAAACTAGGAAACTAGAGTCTGTAGCATGTTTTAAAAAGACCATGTTTGCCAAGATTTTTAAGGAACAACAATGTTTGCATCATTTTATCATTTAATAATATTTCTTAAAATTGAATCTTGTCTTTTTTAATGTTTATATATTTTAGATTACAATATTTTTAGATTGTATATAGTTGTGTATTTTATGAGGGCCACAAGTTTATTAGCCTTTGGCTATTAAGTGCTACCCTCTTTAAATAAAGGTTTTAGTTACTTACTTACTTACTAGTACTTTCCTGTCAGTGGTACTGTTTATTATGCTGTAGATGGTGGTTTGGACTTTATTTTAATTGTATTAAGTCCTGCGATGGACTAGCATCCCATACCAGAGTGTAGAAGTACTGCTACACACTCCAGGTTAGTTAAAACAGGTAAGGGGTGGTCTGATGGGACACTTGGCTCCCTGGTGTGTGAGCACCCCCAATGAAAGTTGTTGAACAGTGTAGAGTTAACTTGAGAGGATATACTGGAACAAGAACTTCATGATTAACATCACATATTTGTTTGGTTAAGGAGCCAAACGTCAGAAAATTGAACTTGGTTGGCATGTGGCAAGAGAGACACTGGAGAGTAATTCTGAAAACTTGGTTTTACTCTCATGGTAAGTTTGTGAAAAACACGATGTTATCATGAATATGATGATAATTATTACATAATTGTAACTATAGAAAATGGAGGTGGATAATGCAAATGAAAGTGAAAAGTTTTCTCTGTCTTAAAGTCTCTTAATCAGTTTTAAGGAAAGCCCAGAGGTTAAACTTTTTCAAGCCGGTAAAGTAATGTTGATTTAAACTTGCATATAAATTAACGTGTTGTTTGACACACCAACCTGTACTATAGAACTCTCTGATGAGCAAAGCAACATTAGAGGTATTAACTTTTTGCTCCGTAGGTTACAGGTCCTAGCTGCATTATTCGTGAAACATCCATCAAGTCTTCCAGCAACTGAATTTCATCCTTTCTTTTCAATCTTACATCAGCTACAAACCAAACACAAAAGGTATCACTGAGTTGCTTTGTGGAGATTTAAGAGTTTCTTTCAATATCTTTTGGATTGAAGGGGGTGCTTATACTAAGCAAGACACTAACACTACAATTCACACCGTGCGCTTTAATGTAACATTGACCAATATCTATTTAAGAAACAGAAAACATGTCCTGTGTTTCTATCGAGTTATAGAAACACAAGTGGAAGTTTGGGAGAAAGAGAAATGCTGAGGGAACATGAGCCATAGGCGAGTGTTTGCACAGCTTTTTTGAGTTCTCCCAAACTTTCATGAGTGTTTTTATAACTTGATAGAAACATGGAGAACATGTTTTCTATGTCTTTTAGAAAACACTGCAATGAAGAGAGGGAAATTATATTTCCCCAGAAGGTTACTTACCTGGTGGGGAGATGTGGTTCTCTGAACCCCTCGTAGACTGATATGAGCAGTACTGGTGCATATGTCGTGCGGGTGCGGCCTGGATACCTTGATATAAAAGAAAAGATATGCATGCGCTGTACCTCTGAGTCATGGTAGGTAGAGGCCATGTCGATTGGCAGTACATGTACAAGGGTGGGGAGGAAAAGATGTCCTTGAAAGGCCTGGGGACCAGTATTGCTCATATCAGTCTACGAGGGGCTTGGAGAACCACATCTCTCCGTCAGGTAAGTAATCCTCTGGGGAAATATAATTTCTCCTTCACCCCTCTCCAACTGATAGACGCAATACTGGTGCAGTATACCAAAGCAATACTGCCAAGCGAATAACACAAGGCCAAGTAACAACAATAACAATTTAGTAACACTGCATAAAGCTAGATGAGATCTTGAGGTCCTACAGCAATACAATACCTCCTGCAAAAACGATAAGGCAAAATAAACACAACCATAATGAATAATAACTTCTCAAATGAGGCTCAATGTCCTACATAGTACAGAGCCTCCTTTAAACTGTATAATGAAGAGGTATTCTGCAATATAATAATCTAATCATTAAACACTGCCCTTGCAAAGGCACCAGCAAATGACTCTGTGTGATAGAACTGTTCAAAGGTCTTCACAGAAGCCCAGTCCGCTGCTTCCAAGATAAGATCAGCAGACAGTCCTACTGCGGCAGCGACTGAGGTAGACGCTCCCCTAGCCGAGTGGCCAGTGTAATTCAAATCAATTCCAGCCATACACAAGGTTCTTGACAACCAATGAGAGACTGACTGACTTGAAATTGCTTTGTGTGGAGAAGTATATGGCACTAATAGTTGGGTGGATTTCCATTATCCTTTTGTCCTCTCCACACAAGCAGTAAGACTACAAACAACACAAATCTTGGGATTCTCTGGGAATGCCAAGAAAAGAAACTTCCGAGCTGGGTGACCAGGTCTGGAGTTCTTCACATGAGTAGGAAGTGAAAATTCCCATGATCCCTCTTTCTTGAGAGAATATGTCAAGTTCAAGGCAGACAGTTCATGAGCTCTTGCTGCTGAAGTCTGTGCTAACAGTTTTGCAACAAAGCTGCTTTAGTGTCAAGTCTTATAAAGGTTCAAGGGACTCGAGGAATTTAATGTTCCACCTAGAGTGGTATCTAGGTTAAGGAGTTTCATCTTAAACAACCCTTTCATAAAACGAGCCACAATGGGAAGACTTCCTAACTGAGGAGAGCTAACTGGGTCATTAGCCTGTGAAATAGCTGACCTATAGAGAGCTATAGGCCTGTATTCTAAGGTGCTTTGTGTACCTAGGGATGCGAGGAACGCAAGAACAACTACTACAGGAGCTGAAATGGGACAGGAACCCTGTTGGGAACACCAGCCTACCCAAGCCCTCCA
>JAHPZR010054398.1:0-2500 GCA_019787425.1 Platygyra sinensis | reverse complement strand
CGGAAGTTTCTTTTCTTGGCATTCCCAGAGAATCCCAAGATTTGTGTTGTTTGTAGTCTTACTGCTTGTGTGGAGAGGACAAAAGGATAATGGAAATCCACCCAACTATTAGTGCCATATACTTCTCCACACAAAGCAATTTCAAGTCAGTCAGTCTCTCATTGGTTGTCAAGAACCTTGTGTATGGCTGGAATTGATTTGAATTACACTGGCCACTCGGCTAGGGGAGCGTCTACCTCAGTCGCTGCCGCAGTAGGACTGTCTGCTGATCTTATCTTGGAAGCAGCGGACTGGGCTTCTGTGAAGACCTTTGAACAGTTCTATCACACAGAGTCATTTGCTGGTGCCTTTGCAAGGGCAGTGTTTAATGATTAGATTATTATATTGCAGAATACCTCTTCATTATACAGTTTAAAGGAGGCTCTGTACTATGTAGGACATTGAGCCTCATTTGAGAAGTTATTATTCATTATGGTTGTGTTTATTTTGCCTTATCGTTTTTGCAGGAGGTATTGTATTGCTGTAGGACCTCAAGATCTCATCTAGCTTTATGCAGTGTTACTAAATTGTTATTGTTGTTACTTGGCCTTGTGTTATTCGCTTGGCAGTATTGCTTTGGTATACTGCACCAGTATTGCGTCTATCAGTTGGAGAGGGGTGAAGGAGAAATTATATTTCCCCAGAGGATTACTTACCTGACGGAGAGATGTGGTTCTCCAAGCCCCTCGTAGACTGATATGAGCAATACTGGTCCCCAGGCCTTTCAAGGACATCTTTTCCTCCCCACCCTTGTACATGTACTGCCAATCGACATGGCCTCTACCTACCATGACTCAGAGGTACAGCGCATGCATATCTTTTCTTTTATATCAAGGTATCCAGGCCGCACCCGCACGACATATGCACCAGTACTGCTCATATCAGTCTACGAGGGGTTCAGAGAACCACATCTCCCCACCAGGTAAGTAACCTTCTGGGGAAATATAATTTCCCTCTCTTCATTGCAGTGTTTTCTAAAAGACATAGAAAACATGTTCTCCATGTTTCTATCAAGTTATAAAAACACTCATGAAAGTTTGGGAGAACTCAAAAAAGCTGTGCAAACACTCGCCTATGGCTCATGTTCCCTCAGCATTTCTCTTTCTCCCAAACTTCCACTTGTGTTTCTATAACTCGATAGAAACACAGGACATGTTTTCTGTTTCTTAAATAGATATTGGTCAATGTTACATTAAAGCGCACGGTGTGAATTGTAGTGTTAGTGTCTTGCTTAGTATAAGCACCCCCTTCAATCCAAAAGATATTGAAAGAAACTCTTAAATCTCCACAAAGCAACTCAGTGATACCTTTTGTGTTTGGTTTGTAGCTGATGTAAGATTGAAAAGAAAGGATGAAATTCAGTTGCTGGAAGACTTGATGGATGTTTCACGAATAATGCAGCTAGGACCTGTAACCTACGGAGCAAAAAGTTAATACCTCTAATGTTGCTTTGCTCATCAGAGAGTTCTATAGTACAGGTTGGTGTGTCAAACAACACGTTAATTTATATGCAAGTTTAAATCAACATTACTTTACCGGCTTGAAAAAGTTTAACCTCTGGGCTTTCCTTAAAACTGATTAAGAGACTTTAAGACAGAGAAAACTTTTCACTTTCATTTGCATTATCCACCTCCATTTTCTATAGTTACAATTATGTAATAATTATCATCATATTCATGATAACATCGTGTTTTTCACAAACTTACCATGAGAGTAAAACCAAGTTTTCAGAATTACTCTCCAGTGTCTCTCTTGCCACATGCCAACCAAGTTCAATTTTCTGACGTTTGGCTCCTTAACCAAACAAATATGTGATGTTAATCATGAAGTTCTTGTTCCAGTATATCCTCTCAAGTTAACTCTACACTGTTCAACAACTTTCATTGGGGGTGCTCACACACCAGGGAGCCAAGTGTCCCATCAGACCACCCCTTACCTGTTTTAACTAACCTGGAGTGTGTAGCAGTACTTCTACACTCTGGTATGGGATGCTAGTCCATCGCAGGACTTAATACAATTAAAATAAAGTCCAAACCACCATCTACAGCATAATAAACAGTACCACTGACAGGAAAGTACTAGTAAGTAAGTAAGTAACTAAAACCTTTATTTAAAGAGGGTAGCACTTAATAGCCAAAGGCTAATAAACTTGTGGCCCTCATAAAATACACAACTATATACAATCTAAAAATATTGTAATCTAAAATATATAAACATTAAAAAAGACAAGATTCAATTTTAAGAAATATTATTAAATGATAAAATGATGCAAACATTGTTGTTCCTTAAAAATCTTGGCAAACATGGTCTTTTTAAAACATGCTACAGACTCTAGTTTCCTAGTTTCAATTGGAATACTATTCCACAGTCTAGTTGCGGAAACAGCGAAAGAGCGTCCTCCCTCTGATTCTCTTCTATATTTAGGACAAACGGCATTAATGCTAGAATATCTAGTATTGCG
>JAHPZR010054397.1:12500-13699 GCA_019787425.1 Platygyra sinensis | reverse complement strand
ACCTATATTTTTTATCGCATAATAATAGTGTACATATTTTCTTCTTTAATTTAAACAATTGAAATATTTTTATTGGACGGAAAGAAAGATATAAGTGAAAGCGTGCAAAAAACCATACTCTGGAATGCAAATGACCGCGAAAACAAATGCTTTACGTCCGCGTCGTTCTAAATGATGTCATTTTTCAACAAATGTCATATGGTATTGTTCCATATGCTCAACACGTTCTACCTGTCAGGTTTTTTCCCAGTATTACTTTTAATAAATTACGCTTCCAGCTACCGCAAAATGTAACTTGGACCAATGAATAACCTGCATAATTAGCACAAGTACAGGCATAAATTGGGTAAGATTGGCCCGTCATATCTCTTACTAAGTGAGCATGGTGACCTATCATTTTTGTGTTTTTCAAAACAGTGCTTGGTAGTGAACATTCAGGGAAAGTTTTAAAAAAAATTTCTGAGGAAACACCTTAAAATAACACATATCTTTGCTTTCTGATATGAATGTTCTAGTCTGTTTCAGCCGGGGCACAGCGGCGAGCAAAGTATAGCTAACTACAGCTCACGGCCAACTGTATCACAGCTATAGGGTGTCTCCGACACTACAACGATCTGATTTGAGAGTTACCAACCACAGAGGACACAAATTTTCAACGTCATTAACACTCCTTTCATTTAAAACTTGAATCGAATGGCCTCCAGGTTGATCACAACTGCAGGTTTTCCGAGCATATTTTTCAACTCCTGCAATATTCAAGGCAACATCCAAGCATTTCGCCTCACAAGGCTGTAACTTATAATTACAAAAACCGACTTGACTTTTCTAGCATTTTCTTTAAGATTTGTGGACTTCTCAGTTCAGTTCTGCTGTCACTGTAAGTTTTCATTCCGCGAGAAGCCGAGCAATTTTTAAGTCAAGTTTTGACAGTAGCGTGATTTTCCTGGACCAATCACAATTCTTTGCTTTGCATAACGACCAATGAGACGTTGTATAGGCAGTAGATTACGTCAAATGGCTTTTTTCGTGTTTGCCAAAAGTGGGCAAAATAATTTTATGCTGTGTAGCACTTGGAATTACTGTATGAAGAAAGTTTTTTTTGAAAAAGTGCACATGTTCCTATTGTGAAAAGGAACAAAACGTTTTGGGCAGAACCCCTTCGTCAATTGCAAATGATGCCGTCGACAAAACGAAACATT
>JAHPZR010054397.1:7500-10000 GCA_019787425.1 Platygyra sinensis | reverse complement strand
CAGCGACAACTAAATGTGAAACAGGAAATTAATGAAACATCCTGTGACGAAAATAAAAATAAAAACCTATGACAACACGTGCTCTATGTGTAAAACAGTTGACAAATGAGCGTCAACTTCGCCTCAGTGGACGACATCAAGGCAGCTCGACCTGCAAGCGAGGCTACTCCTGAAGCCCAGGCCTTCACGTTCTGCATGAGTGGAGAGGCGCTGTTGCCTGGACAGAAAACCCGCTATTTCCAGACAGGCTTGCTGCTGCGACTAGTCGCTGAACTGGCAGCAGTGGATGCTCTGCTCGCTGACGAGACTCCTGATCGACTGGATATCCGGGAACTTTGTCGACCTGGGAAGGAACAACAATATCACTTTTCAGTATAAATCTACCAGCGTTAAGTCACGAATGCCCGGCGTTTTCCTAATGGCTACGCTGCGCACTATCCATTCTGTTGTAGGTAGCGAGAAACCTTAAGCAGTGCGAACTAACGGCCGCTTCTTTGCGTTTTCGAGGTGTCTGTGAAGAGAATTTAGATAAAGTTTTGAGTGACAAGTAGATTTATACTAAAACCATTAGATTATTCGGTCTCGATTTGTATGCCCAATAGAAATCTCGAGCTCATAATCTAATTCTTAGAAGTATATAGTTGCAATCTAATTGTTAATAAGTAACAGTACTGCTGTGGCAACGCACTGTACTCCACAACCACTGCTACCAGACAGAGACAGTACGAAAACCTAACACAACTTGGGGGACGCGCTTTAGAACGAAATTATCGTTTACGAGCGAAACATAACAAGCCCGGCAGAGCTTGCACTTGACCTCTCCACCAGGAGAGGCTTAACCATAAGGGAACCTTGCTCCCAGTATTTCTCTTCCTCCGGGAAAGGAAGACCCTGGGAATGAAAATGACCACAACTTACCAGACTTGTCTTGACTTAAAAGTTCATCGTCGAGTTTTTCTTGAAGCGCTATCAGATCTGAAGACATGTCAAGGGGAGAATGTTATGTGGACTTCTGTGATCAACTGCTATTCATATGCCCTAAATGTGTACTACAGTTCTTGTTGGTGGATGATACATGACAGAGAGAAGCTGTCTAGCAACATGATCGCTGACATGACATCTTAGAGAGCTCTTACAATACTGCCAGCAAAAATTGTCTCGGCCTGCACCGTTTAAAAGACCCTCTATAATTAGGCAAACGAAACTAGAGGAATAAAACACAAGCGATGAACCTAACCCTTAGAACAAAAGAGGTGCATATAAACAAGAACAAATCAAAACAGAGGTTTTAAAGAGGTGCAGGTCAACTGAAAATATACCGTCCGAGTGAGGTTCACTTGGGAGCCTGGAACGAGAATATACATGTACTGTCATTGGTTACTCTGATGTTTCGCCAACCTGATGGGAATTCAAGTCTCTGGTGTTTGAAACTAATTGATCTGTTACTGTCAGTCTCGATCCATCTACTGTCAGTCAAATTTTTGTTGGTTTTCTTAGAAGTTACATTTCGCATCTCGGCTGACAAATGTTGACGTCTTGTATGTATGTAGCACCAGCTCTTCACCTTGCACGGTTTGAGACCCAACCGGAAATGAAATTTTACGTTTTCAGACGGCTAAAAAGCGGAGAACAGGAAGTTGCAGTCGAACCTCCGACTGCGACCACCTCTCAGGACTCAGCGACCAGTTTTCCAAAATACCAAAAGTTTCCAAGTCAAATCACTATTACTGCCAGCGCCCACCCCTTGTAGACCGCGGCCACTTTTAGAACTAAAAGTTTGAAATTTTCTTTTGTTTTTAACCTCCAGTAAGCGACAACTTGACAGATAATAAAGAAAAAAATTGTTAAAAAGGCGTTGCAACATTATCGCATTCCTAGGCAGTACAAGAGGGGAAATGTCTCACTGGGAAGTACTATATTTTTCACACGAATGAAACATTTAAAACGTGAGTAGGTCTCTGCAGTTACCATATGCTAATGAGACAAAATTTTGACCCAATATGGTCGACGCGCTTGTAAGCGATCACCTAGACTTGACATTTTGGGTGGCGGCTTACGGACTGGAGGTTCAACTGTATATCCACTTTTTTTTTTCTAACTTTCACATCAGGATCCCGCGAAGATTTCATCAAGCGAATAAAAAAAACATGCCTGCGTCATCGGTATAGCGGAAGCCGGACTAGTTTGTACGCATCGACTGAAAGGTGTTTGCTCTACGTTAGTGTACCAGCTTTCAAGACTCGGAAATTGAAAGTAGTTTGTACTGTAGGTAAAACATTCAGTAGAGATCTTGTCTAAATCTCTGGTTTGCATGTCAGTCCACGGTGGGAATACTATTAAAATTAATAAAGCAATGTGACTATTGATATCGACATTTAATTAATTAAAAGCAACAAAAGGATACCCTCTGGGAAGAACCATTTTTGGTCAGCAGCGACTGCTGGCGGCCTGGGTCGATTTGCACTGCTAGCTTTCCCGGATGATTTTCTTGAGGGGGGAG
>JAHPZR010054397.1:0-5000 GCA_019787425.1 Platygyra sinensis | reverse complement strand
GTCCAGGATTGAGCGCTAATGAGATTCAAATTCTTTATGATAAGCATCACAAAGTGTCCTCATCAGCAAAAAGTCACCAAAACACACACAATCCTGTCAAATACGAAGTAATATAAAAATATCAAATAACCCTGCCAATTATACATGAAGTACTAATCAAACAATACTTGCGTTCAATCCTGGACATAAGCATTTCCTTCCACACTAAAACACAAAGCCGGTTCAAAGAACGTTTTCGTGACGGATTAGTGTGGACGGTAGGCGTAACCGTAGAAATAAGGCTGCGTTTTCTTATTTTTTTTCCGGCATAGTGTGAACGACGCCTAAGATAATTCCCTGTTTGCCCAAACCAACCTTAACATCTCGAGAAAGCGCTCTTACTATAAAATATCAGGTGCTATACAAAGCAGGGATAAATTAGAAAATAGAATCAGCAAGCATGATTCTTTCCTCGCAGCAGACAAGAGGGCACGTTTGATCCTTAGTATAAAAATCTTCCTTTTGGAACGACCTTCCCCTCCTCAAAATTTTAAAGATCATCAGCCGGGATTTAGGCAAGCAAAATATAAAGATTTAACACTTTTTCACATGGCTAAAAAAATTTGGTTTATCATTTATCCATTTCAAGTAACATTAAAATGTTCAGTACCTTATTATACATCTCCAAGATAGGCCTCTGCTCAATGTTGTTTTTCAACCCACCCCATCTCCTTCCCCCAATAGGCTCTCTTTGACTTCTATCTTTCCCTTACTGCCCTTTCTTTTGCTCTATCAACTCAGGGGAGGAGGGGGAGTTACACCCAGAAAATGTGGTTGGGGACCATGTGCAGTAAGCTAATGGTATTTGAAACCAGTTTAACCTGTTTCAGACTAAAAGTTGTGATTTTCCTGATCCAATTCAGACCATAGTTAGTAAAGGCGAGAATGTTGAAAAGTTTTTTTTTTAAGTAGGCTGCACATGAATAATGTTGATGGTCTTAATTATAATTTTATATCATCTATGCCAACTCTCACAGATTATCCAGGAGTCTCCCGGATACAGACCAAATCTCCCATTCTCCCATATGAGTCACCAAATCTTCTCTGGGCAAAACAAATAAAAGCCCATAAAAAAAACATTTATCTCATACATTTTGGCCGGTTTTTTTGTATTTTGGTGAGGAAAATATTGTTGATATTTGATGAATTTTTAAGATTTAATCTGAAGATCTCTACTTTGAACAACTTTTTCAAGGTCAAAAAAGGTAACATTGGCAATCTCCCGGATTTTGATCTTTTTAGGCTGGCATCTCTGTTATATGTACATGTAGCTTCTTTTAAGAATTCTCCCCAACAAGAGTACACCAACCATACCCAATTCGAACCAAAATGTCTCAAAAACTACCCTACTTTCTAGGCCACTCCCACACCAGAAACAAAACACATTCATTGTGGAGTGTTCTGCATACATGTATAAGGATACAAATGTAAGAATTTCCTTGGTAAAATAGTTGTATGATCTTGTCAGCATTGCTGTTGGATAACTAAGTGCTGCAAATTAAATTTTAAGGACAGTCAATATTGACAAATAGACTTGCTACTACTTCTTGAAACCAGGTTTGTTTTAAATCTAGGAATAGTTAAGAGGATTTCTTTAGTACATGTAGGTTCACACATGAGCTCTGTAAGACGGACACATCAGAGAGCACCTCAAGTGGTCTGCTCAGAAAAGGTGTCCACTTAAATTCACCAATGAAAGACTTTTTTTCTCCCTGGACACTACATGCACTCCTCCCAGCAATCTTGCCTGCTAGCGTAACCATTTAAGGTGGCTTGCTACAGTTTTAATGGACTATAACAGCCCAACTTCCAACTCTTTCTGAAGATGTCCCAAGATGTTTTTCCTTTGTCAATTTACTGTTTGCTTAAATCTTTTACCATTTTTTTGTGAAACTTGAACAATTCAAGCATCAATAAATGACCAAAATGGATGGTCAACCGAGTACCTAAGGAGAGACTGGGCACTAGTAGGATAAACAAAGCAAATGCTGCAATCTGATTAGCAAAACTGTAACAATAAATCATTAGACTAAGTGTGCAGTGGCCGGAGGTCATCTACAAAATGCCTGCAGTATTGTTTTCTCTTTTCTCTGAAGTTTTGGAGAAAGAAATAGAAATCATACTCAATAACTCAATTCTTTCAAGCTATTAAAAGAAGGAAACTCTAAAAGCTCATGTGCACTAGTTAAATAAACCAACTGACCTGTGTATACAGCAGTTCTTTCAGTGACAAGAGAAGAATTTGGGAACATGGGGAGAAAGAACTAGTCAAAAAACGATAGCCATAATGCTTGTTTCTTTAATGTTGGTTAAATGGCTTCACACCAACTGAAGTATTATCTGAAAAGTCTAATTGTATTATTAATCTCCTTGCTGGTTAAAGATGTTTCATACTTCCTAAACCCTAGGTAATTATCAGTGGTAGATAAAGAGGTGCTCTAAAAAGATAGGAAAGGAGTGCAGGTGAAAGGTTGAATGGCCTATTTGCCCAAAAAGAAAGGGAGGGGGACTGTAATATTTTGGCCTTCAGAACACACCATTTTTTGCATATTAAAGGAAGGGGCTGAGCAAATAAGCCTCTGCCATTGATCCTTCACTCTCAGTAAGACTACCTGAGGGGTACTAAATAAAGTACTCACCTCCTATGATATGGCATTGTTGATATGCATCGTCATCCCTGACATCTAGCAGAAGGTAAGGCAGTGACTCGACTTCAGGAACCAAAGACTGCTCTTCCTTGTGGCTGGTGTCCCTGCCATCTTTTTCCTCTTTTTCTTGGATATCAACCTCTCCAACGCCATGTATTAAGCTGAAGAGAAATGCAGTTAGCTATTAATAACTACTTCAAACTCCACTAAAACTAACAGTTACTGTTAGTATAAAAAGTACACACACTGTATTAATAATAGAACAACATTGTAGGCAAGCAATGCATGCACAGAACTTTGCTCTACATGTTCTTTGCATGCATTTCAGGCTAGGCCCATGTGTTGCAAATCTAAATTTCAGCCACTATGAAAAGTGCCCAAGGGAAACAAATTTTGTGGTTTGGTAAAAAAGGTACCCATAATAAGTTTACATACAAGCCGAGTGGCCTATCAGGCCTGTGCTTACAGTATCTCTCATTTCTGTACCATAAATTGAATCACCAGGTTTTCCTAGTGTTGTTAGGTTTTCCTACTCCCCCATACATGGAATGCTAGTCCACTGTACGGTTACACCCTGACATTACATTATACGCCTCAAGGCTGTACTCTAGCAGTGCCTGGTAGCCTGAGGGCCTGAGGTGACCGGCTTTCATCTTTGGGCGACAAGAAAGACATACCTAGACCTCTAGGGGTGGAGAGAGTCACTGTGAAAGTAAATTGCCTTGCTGAAGAACCTGTCCCTGGCTACTGGGCTTGAACCCAGATTCCTCAATAATGCAGCGTTTTTATTAAGATTTTAAGTAGCTGGAGTTTTGTGAAAGTAGATGGTTGTGGGACCTGATAAACATCATCTCCTCGACATATCTTGACTTGTGAAGCAATAAAAGTAGCTGGTGAAACCTGGCAGAGAAGCTGGCGAACTTCGCCGGCTGCGGACTATTATATACAACCCTGATAATGAGTCGAGCACTCATACATGTAGCTAACCATGAGGCCACTACACCTCCAAAATGTTCTATATTCTCCTGCTTGTGTACAATATTTGTTTCACAGTATCTTTTAATGATGGAGATTTTTATCACTTTTGATGGTCAACAGAGGCACTTGTCTGCGCAGGTCATGCTCAAAAGGTACCAAGTATTCGAAAAGCCAGCATCATCTCACCATGCATAATACAGATATATCATACCAATTTGCCAGAGTTACCCCCTGACAACTGTTGGTTTTGAAACGTGGTGTTTTAGGAACGTGTCATTATTCCTATAATATTTTCAAGATAGTTTGTTATGCCAAGAAATTAGTGTAGTGATAATCTTTGTGGTTGCCAAACCCTATCTGTGGCTGCCAAGCCGTAGGCTGTTATTTCCTTTAGCAAACTTAAAGGAGCCGCCACCCTTATCGAGCACGTTTTCTTAGGTACAAAAGTAAGCTATCTATTCAAAAAGTTCAGTTCAAGTGTAGACGCTACCGTGTTAGCAACTGTTCGCCTGGCTCTTCAGCCATTTCCTATCTACGCTAGTTCTCATCGTCAAGTCAAGTTTGGTGTGTGTGCTTACCAAAGTGAGTACCATGTCTATTTCTTTGTTTAGTTTTGTTGTCATGTTCTTTTCATTTCTGTTACCACAAAGACTTTCTATGTAGTAACGTGGTTGAGTTGATCGCATGCTTGGAACACTATCTGTCGACACGTGTAACTTCTACCTTGTTGTTCAGTTATATTTTATCACTTGTTTTCGATTGATTACCAAGGACTATTCAACTATTCCAAGGTTGAACGTGTCTTGACACCGTTAGTTTTAATCGATTTTGCTATTTTTGTGCTATTAGTAGTATAAATAGATTTATCCTTTTTTCGTTTACATTATCGCTTGCTTATAACTGTTAGTTATTTAGGTTTCTATTTTCGTTCTCGTATTTCAGTTCGAACCGACTTTTCGTCGCGACCCTTTCCTCGTGACCTTTCGACTACCTACACTCTTCAATTGAGTTTTGGAACATTGTACTAGGATACTTATTTCTACAATAAACTCTGTTCATGTTTACGTCATCAATTCTTGTTGAGTTCGATTTTATGCTACACACCGCTCTACTTATGTGATTTACTTGGATTATGGTTTGGTATTCTGTCCTCGTGAATTACAACAACTTCCTGTTAGTTTATCCACACACATACATTCTGTCATGACTCAAACAACATTCTGACTTCATTTGAGTATCATTATATAAATTTTACCTTTCTAGAGTGGATCGTGCGGTACTTCTTGCAGTTGAATCCGGTCGTGCCTCGTCATCTTCTAGATTCAGGGGTGGTAC
>JAHPZR010054396.1:35000-40234 GCA_019787425.1 Platygyra sinensis | reverse complement strand
GCCTGGTGGCTTCGCAGCAAAAATTGATATATCGAACGTGCTCTACAACAAATGCAAAATGATTAAATAGAATTGTGATCAAAACTCAGCAAGGATGCAAAGTGGTTTCGTTTCGGCCGATAATATGTTACGGCAAATGGCAACTGATTTTTTTTACATTTTTATAGGGAACATGAAATAGACCACACGTTCATTTTACAACAAATGGGTGATACAACTCACTTAATTTCACGCAAGTGCAAGGGCCAGATGGTCGGAAGACAGCATCTGATCGTTTAAATGACGCTAAATGCACAAGCTGCACTTAAGCAGAAATAAGAGGTGAATTTGTTACCGTCAGAATCATGTTAATTGACGCATTTTTGTATCCTCTTAGGGAATGTGCTCCTTCAAAATCGTTTTACGTGCTATCATTTGGTGAGGAAGTTTTTTATACGATCGGTCTTACACGTTCAGGCTTCGCGTGTCGTCCATGCAGAGCTGGCGGACCTTATAACAAATGCTCTAACTGCAGTCTTTGCGCCGCTGGATTTTATAACGAATTCCATGGTCGGTATGGCTCATGTCTTCTGTGTCCTGCAGGTAACTTATAGTACTATCTAGTATAATGGCCACTCAGTCTGTCGTGGTTTGGGCAAAGCAAGCAAGGCTTCTCGCATGTACCCTGCAAGACGGAGATCGCCTTCTCTTTTAGTTCTCTGAGAGACGGGAGAGAAATTAAGATTAGCCGCCGTTCACAATCAGGCACAAATAAACAAAACATACAGGCTTTTGCAAATGTTTTAAGGCTTCAGTCACGTTTAACGTTTTCAAGACTGCAGACAATATCCGATGTCTTGTCATTTATTATTAAGGCCCGTTTCAAACGCCGTGCTTAAGTCGTGCTGAACTAAATTTATTATTTAAGTTCGACTTTGGCACGGCTGTAGCACGGCGTTTGAAACCATTTTAGAATTGGGTTCGACTCTGCCGTGTAGCACGGCAAGCTCTGTCGTGCTACCCGACCTTGGCACGGCATGGTTTCAAACGGCGTGGTACTGCCGTGCCGAACTAAATGAGCAAATAACTAAAATTATCATTTTGGATTTATCCGTTGGACCGCTGGTTCGTAATATCGTCTCTTTTGTAAACGCCCATTGAGTGAATTAAGCTCGACCATGGCTCGACGTTTGAAACCAAGTCGTGCCAATGTCGTGCTACAGTCGAGCCAAATTGAATTTAGTTCGATACGACTTTAGCACGGCGTTTGAAGCGGGCCTAATACGCCCCTTGCTCGATCCGGTCACCGTGGTAGCTGGGACGCAAGTTACACAGTGGGACTTCCAAAACAAAGGAAATCGTACCAGTCCAGCCCGACTTTCCTTTGTTTTGAAAGTCCCACTGTGTAACTTGGTTCCCAGCATAATTTGTTCCGTACCATGTGAACGGATCGTGCAAAGGGCCTATTGCAGTTGGCCACTACACTGACATGCGTTGCTCACGCATGCACCAGCCTTCAAAATTTCGTCCGGTGAATACCCGGCAGTCTTTGATGTTTGGCTGTTTACAACGTTCCATCAATTACTGATGCACATTTACTCAGCTTTGCCAGTCATCTATTTAATGAGCTTTTTTGGGAATGTACATATGATCAAATATATCTAAAATAGTAAAATCAAAAAAGAAAAAGAAAGACATGAAAATAATTACGAAAAGGAAAAGTGCGAGCGGGACGAGGGTATTCATTCGAGAAGCAGTATTTGCTCTCAAACAAGCTTGATGTGAGTCTAAAACAGTCAATTTTACTTTAATCCTCTTTTTTGCTGAGTACTTCATGGCTTCACGAAATTTTACTGCTACTATGAGAAATTAACTGTAAAAGGTCAGAATGCAAGTACAGTCTGAAGTCGCCGCCATCACGCTGAAGCTGTTCGTGCATACAAAAAAGGACATCGAGCGGCTAATATATTTTCTCCATAAGCAGAAAAGAAGAAATCTCTGTCTTGCGGGGTTTTTTTGCACGTAATAGATACAATAGGTTACAGATGTCATTTAAGGGCCATCAACTGTCCCGAGAACGCCACAAAGGTTACTGTGATACCCCTGTTATACTGACCTAAATATGGCTACAATGACAACCATCCAGCTATTTACCGGCACAGCATTCAGATATATGAGCAATATTATGAATTATTATTTATTCAAAATATTTCCCCGTTTCTGATTGGTTAAAACCACACGCATACTTTACCATAACCAGCTGCTGTTGACCAAATATTGAACCAATGACGTCAAAAGCGCAGCCCGCTGCAGATTATTGAACCGTTGACCGAGAAAACCTGGGGTCGAGGTTCCATACATACATACATGCTTTACTGAACCTCCCCAATGGGGCTTTTCAGGAGCAATAATAATTTTAAAATATTTAAAATATTAAAAATTAAAAAAAAAAACTAACTCATCACTACGTCGATTATAAAACTACATATCACTTTTATTGTTTTTGGTGAGCGGAAAAACAAAGAGCGAAATGGCGACACTCCTTTAAGAACGGGGAAGTATTTTAAATGAATAATAAAGCAATTATTAAGTTCGGCTTTCGTAGGATATGAAGAATTGTGCAGACCTCGGAGGGTGTTATCCACCTCGGCCTTCGGCCTCTGTGGATAACACCCTCCTTGATCTGCACAATTCTTCATATCCTACTCAGCCTCATTCAGTAATTGCTAATTACTCAAATAGCTTTTCATACTGGCTCAGCTGTGATGCAGAATAATGTAGGAGCAGGACGAAAACATGCTGACAATCAAAACTTCGCGACTACACCCTACTACTAGTTGATTATTTCTGAGCCATACTAAGATAAATTCCTGTTTTCTCAACAGGAGGCTTTTATCAAGACCAAATGGGGCAAGTTGACTGCAAGCGATGCAGTAATGGTACTTTTGTTGCCGAGAAAGATCGTCCTGCTTCAAGTGCCGTTAGTTGCCGGGCATGCCCGTATGGTAAGGAATGTGTTAGTTCTGGTTCGGCTGTTTATGTTAATACAACGGCGATTCTTACTTATCAAGGAGTGTCCAAAGTGATTCGCATTTATTCTGGTTTTTCATGAGTACGCTTTGTAATTGGTTTGCGAATTTGCGCCTTGCTATCATCGGATTTTGATGTAGAGGTGCCTGCGTACGTTTTGCCGCACTCGGCGTTAGCTAGCTATATGTTCTTCCAGCTTTCATCATTGGTTCACAAGACTGTAATTTGTGATTGACCAAAATGTTATACACATAGGATGCCAGTTTGCTTTAAAATAAATCAACTACCGCTCTACCACAGTGACATTCTCTTAATGGCTATTCCACTCAAAATCAATACTGTAGACAGATAATGAGTACTCTGACAGTGTCCGGTTGTTAACAAAACGCACGCCGCTTCTTTGCATCTACGATGTGTCAGAGAAGAGGATTTACACTAAAGCAGAGACTACATCTAGTCTCTTGTACTAGACTATTAGTTCTCGATTTCCCTGCGTGACTTGTGCCACGGAAAGCGCCCTAGTAAACCAATGCAACTGAAAGCTCGAGCTCAGACATAATCTAGTTGTTAATTATAATTGTTCACACTTACAGCTTTGAAAATATACATTTTTTTTCCATTAGGAACTCTATCGAATGAGACCGCTGGTTATCGTGCATGCAAATGCCTGCACAATTTCTATCGCCTGGATCGTTTTGGAGCCTGTTCAGCCTGTCCCGCTCATGGTTTTGTTTGTGAGAACGATACAGCGATACTTGCGCCTAATTACTTCTGGAAATGGTACGACCAAACTCTGAAAGAGCATTACGAGAGCTTTGTTAACAACATCCACTCTAGAGATCGTGAATACAACGAAATTTTTTCCACGTTTACGGCTTCACTACCAAAACCAATAAAATGCCCTCATGCCAATTCTTGCAAGGGAGGGATTAACTCAGAATGTCAAAAAGGATATCAAGGCACCCTGTGTGCCTCTTGTACAAACGGCTTTTACCTCCGATTTAACACGTGTCTGAAATGTCCACGGTTAACCGTGACTCTTATTTCATCTATTTTGGTAATCGTACTCTTTGTGGCTGTGTTTCTGATGGTTCTTTGGGGAGACTCAAAGCAGACAGAGAATGATCGAACCATTGCAGATATCATCATGTCCTGCTTTAAAATTGTGATTGGATTTTATCAAGTTATTGCTTGCATCTTCTCGGCGTTGGCGAGAGTTCAATGGCCAGTAGCTTTGATATCTATGGAAAAATATCTCAACTTGTTGGAAGGAAATATTTTGCAGTTTGCCCCATTAAGCTGCATTAATTCTGAATTTCGAGTAGATCACTTTGTGAAATTCTTAGGGGTCATCTCTCTGAATGTTTTCTTTGTTTTCACAATACTTCTTTACCTCTTCTTTAAAAAGAGATACATCAAAAGCAAAATGGATCGTCTCGACAGTGAGAAACTACGAGCCATCTCGGGCTTGAAGAAATCATGCTATCGGAACATTTTTCTGCTTTTACTGACTGCTTATCCAACAACAAGTAAAATCATTATCCAAACTCTGCCTCTTCCTGGTGCATGTGTAGAGACATGTTTCACAGATGACAAGAGTCAGTGCCATTTCCTCTTGCAAGCGGACTACTCCATACAATGTTTTACTCCTCGTCACAACATTTTCTGGCCCACTGCTGCTGTGTTTGCACTTTACCCTTTGGGATTTCCTCTTTTGATGTTGTTTCTCATATACAAATACCGTGAGTCACAGGAAGAAGAAGAGGTTTCTTTTGGCTTAAGAGTTTTCTTTGAAAACTACAAGAGGAAATTTTGGTATTGGGAGATAATAGAGATGTATCGTAAACTGATTCTTATTTCACTGGTGTTTCTTTTTGGATCTAAAAGTCTTTCTCAAATTGGCTTCACTATGCTGACAGTGAGTGCATTTGGAGTGGCGTACACCTTCTTTCGACCAATAAAGGGGAAGTTTGAAGATCGACTGCAGACGTTTGTGCTGTGGGTCATATTCTTTGATATTTGCCTTGGGGCAGTATATACAAACTGGACACCAGACCACCAGGACCAGAGGGAGAACGACTCCGTCGTTTTGAATGTAATTTTTGTGCTCCTCAACGCCTCTGTGTTGTTTTTTGCCATTGGTAAGTGCATGAGCGAAAGTATTATTTTTATAGGCATTTTTCAGGTACCTTTCGTTATCTTTGTCGGTTTTGACTATGTTTGAA
>JAHPZR010054396.1:17500-25000 GCA_019787425.1 Platygyra sinensis | reverse complement strand
CACCAGTGAAATAAGAATCAGTTTACGATACATCTCTATTATCTCCCAATACCAAAATTTCCTCTTGTAGTTTTCAAAGAAAACTCTTAAGCCAAAAGAAACCTCTTCTTCTTCCTGTGACTCACGGTATTTGTATATGAGAAACAACATCAAAAGAGGAAATCCCAAAGGGTAAAGTGCAAACACAGCAGCAGTGGGCCAGAAAATGTTGTGACGAGGAGTAAAACATTGTATGGAGTAGTCCGCTTGCAAGAGGAAATGGCACTGACTCTTGTCATCTGTGAAACATGTCTCTACACATGCACCAGGAAGAGGCAGAGTTTGGATAATGATTTTACTTGTTGTTGGATAAGCAGTCAGTAAAAGCAGAAAAATGTTCCGATAGCATGATTTCTTCAAGCCCGAGATGGCTCGTAGTTTCTCACTGTCGAGACGATCCATTTTGCTTTTGATGTATCTCTTTTTAAAGAAGAGGTAAAGAAGTATTGTGAAAACAAAGAAAACATTCAGAGAGATGACCCCTAAGAATTTCACAAAGTGATCTACTCGAAATTCAGAATTAATGCAGCTTAATGGGGCAAACTGCAAAATATTTCCTTCCAACAAGTTGAGATATTTTTCCATAGATATCAAAGCTACTGGCCATTGAACTCTCGCCAACGCCGAGAAGATGCAAGCAATAACTTGATAAAATCCAATCACAATTTTAAAGCAGGACATGATGATATCTGCAATGGTTCGATCATTCTCTGTCTGCTTTGAGTCTCCCCAAAGAACCATCAGAAACACAGCCACAAAGAGTACGATTACCAAAATAGATGAAATAAGAGTCACGGTTAACCGTGGACATTTCAGACACGTGTTAAATCGGAGGTAAAAGCCGTTTGTACAAGAGGCACACAGGGTGCCTTGATATCCTTTTTGACATTCTGAGTTAATCCCTCCCTTGCAAGAATTGGCATGAGGGCATTTTATTGGTTTTGGTAGTGAAGCCGTAAACGTGGAAAAAATTTCGTTGTATTCACGATCTCTAGAGTGGATGTTGTTAACAAAGCTCTCGTAATGCTCTTTCAGAGTTTGGTCGTACCATTTCCAGAAGTAATTAGGCGCAAGTATCGCTGTATCGTTCTCACAAACAAAACCATGAGCGGGACAGGCTGAACAGGCTCCAAAACGATCCAGGCGATAGAAATTGTGCAGGCATTTGCATGCACGATAACCAGCGGTCTCATTCGATAGAGTTCCTAATGGAAAAAAAATGTATATTTTCAAAGCTGTAAGTGTGAACAATTATAATTAACAACTAGATTATGTCTGAGCTCGAGCTTTCAGTTGCATTGGTTTACTAGGGCGCTTTCCGTGGCACAAGTCACGCAGGGAAATCGAGAACTAATAGTCTAGTACAAGAGACTAGATGTAGTCTCTGCTTTAGTGTAAATCCTCTTCTCTGACACATCGTAGATGCAAAGAAGCGGCGTGCGTTTTGTTAACAACCGGACACTGTCAGAGTACTCATTATCTGTCTACAGTATTGATTTTGAGTGGAATAGCCATTAAGAGAATGTCACTGTGGTAGAGCGGTAGTTGATTTATTTTAAAGCAAACTGGCATCCTATGTGTATAACATTTTGGTCAATCACAAATTACAGTCTTGTGAACCAATGATGAAAGCTGGAAGAACATATAGCTAGCTAACGCCGAGTGCGGCAAAACGTACGCAGGCACCTCTACATCAAAATCCGATGATAGCAAGGCGCAAATTCGCAAACCAATTACAAAGCGTACTCATGAAAAACCAGAATAAATGCGAATCACTTTGGACACTCCTTGATAAGTAAGAATCGCCGTTGTATTAACATAAACAGCCGAACCAGAACTAACACATTCCTTACCATACGGGCATGCCCGGCAACTAACGGCACTTGAAGCAGGACGATCTTTCTCGGCAACAAAAGTACCATTACTGCATCGCTTGCAGTCAACTTGCCCCATTTGGTCTTGATAAAAGCCTCCTGTTGAGAAAACAGGAATTTATCTTAGTATGGCTCAGAAATAATCAACTAGTAGTAGGGTGTAGTCGCGAAGTTTTGATTGTCAGCATGTTTTCGTCCTGCTCCTACATTATTCTGCATCACAGCTGAGCCAGTATGAAAAGCTATTTGAGTAATTAGCAATTACTGAATGAGGCTGAGTAGGATATGAAGAATTGTGCAGATCAAGGAGGGTGTTATCCACAGAGGCCGAAGGCCGAGGTGGATAACACCCTCCGAGGTCTGCACAATTCTTCATATCCTACGAAAGCCGAACTTAATAATTGCTTTATTATTCATTTAAAATACTTCCCCGTTCTTAAAGGAGTGTCGCCATTTCGCTCTTTGTTTTTCCGCTCACCAAAAACAATAAAAGTGATATGTAGTTTTATAATCGACGTAGTGATGAGTTAGTTTTTTTTTTTAATTTTTAATATTTTAAATATTTTAAAATTATTATTGCTCCTGAAAAGCCCCATTGGGGAGGTTCAGTAAAGCATGTATGTATGTATGGAACCTCGACCCCAGGTTTTCTCGGTCAACGGTTCAATAATCTGCAGCGGGCTGCGCTTTTGACGTCATTGGTTCAATATTTGGTCAACAGCAGCTGGTTATGGTAAAGTATGCGTGTGGTTTTAACCAATCAGAAACGGGGAAATATTTTGAATAAATAATAATTCATAATATTGCTCATATATCTGAATGCTGTGCCGGTAAATAGCTGGATGGTTGTCATTGTAGCCATATTTAGGTCAGTATAACAGGGGTATCACAGTAACCTTTGTGGCGTTCTCGGGACAGTTGATGGCCCTTAAATGACATCTGTAACCTATTGTATCTATTACGTGCAAAAAAACCCCGCAAGACAGAGATTTCTTCTTTTCTGCTTATGGAGAAAATATATTAGCCGCTCGATGTCCTTTTTTGTATGCACGAACAGCTTCAGCGTGATGGCGGCGACTTCAGACTGTACTTGCATTCTGACCTTTTACAGTTAATTTCTCATAGTAGCAGTAAAATTTCGTGAAGCCATGAAGTACTCAGCAAAAAAGAGGATTAAAGTAAAATTGACTGTTTTAGACTCACATCAAGCTTGTTTGAGAGCAAATACTGCTTCTCGAATGAATACCCTCGTCCCGCTCGCACTTTTCCTTTTCGTAATTATTTTCATGTCTTTCTTTTTCTTTTTTGATTTTACTATTTTAGATATATTTGATCATATGTACATTCCCAAAAAAGCTCATTAAATAGATGACTGGCAAAGCTGAGTAAATGTGCATCAGTAATTGATGGAACGTTGTAAACAGCCAAACATCAAAGACTGCCGGGTATTCACCGGACGAAATTTTGAAGGCTGGTGCATGCGTGAGCAACGCATGTCAGTGTAGTGGCCAACTGCAATAGGCCCTTTGCACGATCCGTTCACATGGTACGGAACAAATTATGCTGGGAACCAAGTTACACAGTGGGACTTTCAAAACAAAGGAAAGTCGGGCTGGACTGGTACGATTTCCTTTGTTTTGGAAGTCCCACTGTGTAACTTGCGTCCCAGCTACCACGGTGACCGGATCGAGCAAGGGGCGTATTAGGCCCGCTTCAAACGCCGTGCTAAAGTCGTATCGAACTAAATTCAATTTGGCTCGACTGTAGCACGACATTGGCACGACTTGGTTTCAAACGTCGAGCCATGGTCGAGCTTAATTCACTCAATGGGCGTTTACAAAAGAGACGATATTACGAACCAGCGGTCCAACGGATAAATCCAAAATGATAATTTTAGTTATTTGCTCATTTAGTTCGGCACGGCAGTACCACGCCGTTTGAAACCATGCCGTGCCAAGGTCGGGTAGCACGACAGAGCTTGCCGTGCTACACGGCAGAGTCGAACCCAATTCTAAAATGGTTTCAAACGCCGTGCTACAGCCGTGCCAAAGTCGAACTTAAATAATAAATTTAGTTCAGCACGACTTAAGCACGGCGTTTGAAACGGGCCTTAATAATAAATGACAAGACATCGGATATTGTCTGCAGTCTTGAAAACGTTAAACGTGACTGAAGCCTTAAAACATTTGCAAAAGCCTGTATGTTTTGTTTATTTGTGCCTGATTGTGAACGGCGGCTAATCTTAATTTCTCTCCCGTCTCTCAGAGAACTAAAAGAGAAGGCGATCTCCGTCTTGCAGGGTACATGCGAGAAGCCTTGCTTGCTTTGCCCAAACCACGACAGACTGAGTGGCCATTATACTAGATAGTACTATAAGTTACCTGCAGGACACAGAAGACATGAGCCATACCGACCATGGAATTCGTTATAAAATCCAGCGGCGCAAAGACTGCAGTTAGAGCATTTGTTATAAGGTCCGCCAGCTCTGCATGGACGACACGCGAAGCCTGAACGTGTAAGACCGATCGTATAAAAAACTTCCTCACCAAATGATAGCACGTAAAACGATTTTGAAGGAGCACATTCCCTAAGAGGATACAAAAATGCGTCAATTAACATGATTCTGACGGTAACAAATTCACCTCTTATTTCTGCTTAAGTGCAGCTTGTGCATTTAGCGTCATTTAAACGATCAGATGCTGTCTTCCGACCATCTGGCCCTTGCACTTGCGTGAAATTAAGTGAGTTGTATCACCCATTTGTTGTAAAATGAACGTGTGGTCTATTTCATGTTCCCTATAAAAATGTAAAAAAAATCAGTTGCCATTTGCCGTAACATATTATCGGCCGAAACGAAACCACTTTGCATCCTTGCTGAGTTTTGATCACAATTCTATTTAATCATTTTGCATTTGTTGTAGAGCACGTTCGATATATCAATTTTTGCTGCGAAGCCACCAGGCATTTCGGTCGCGTACGTGACCAGCCTGGGCTCCCTGCATCAAAAGCCAGGTTTGTTTGAAAAATTTTGGATATACGTATATCGCCGCATTTGCCTAGATTTCAAGTAATCGCAATCGAGGCTCTTTTGATTCTGAATAACTTCTACCATCAAAGTGGATTAAGCGTTAACTGCAGCATCATTTTTCTTGTTTAAAAATGTTTTTCACCTCTAACGTTTGGTGTAGTTTGAGATTACTACTGACAGCTTAAAGCGGCTCAGTCACCGTATTTTTAGTTATTTTGAGCATCGACAAAATTACCGTTAAATTGAAGGAAACCTGAAAATAACACTTTATAAGGATAATGATAAACCATAAAGGAACAAGAATGGTTAAGGATGGCGAAGATTGTCACGGATTGCAAACAAAGAATTTGAAAAGTTTTGCTAAACTTTTCAAACCGTTTAACCGTGACTGAGCCCCTTTAAGGGTGGTATGATACCCTAAAATATGGTGATTTTCATGAAAAGCTCAATTTTTTGAAAATACAAGATTTAAGAACCTTGAACACTTGTCGAAAACATTTTGAAGTGATCTTGCTAATTTTCCTCCAGATGACTGCGAATTTAAGGAAAGTACACAGTGGTATAAGTTTTTTTACCTAGCAACGGCCATAGCAACGGTTGTTTACCATAAGAAAATGGCCAAAACTATGGATTGGTCTTAACATATATAAACGAAACTTTGTAGAAAAGCTTTGACGAAATGCACAACTAGATTGGCCTACCTCAAAAGGCTGTGGCTGGTTGCCATAGCAACCATTTTGAGTAAAACCCCCACAATTCATTTTGTGTTTATGAGCGTAAAAGCACACAATTGATCTTTTTGCACCAAATTTAAACAAACTTTTTGGTCCATATGTAGGGTACGATACCACCTTAAGTTCAACGTTCAGCTAGCAAACTGTGAACTTTTAACCAACAAGATTTTATGGACTTTTTTAGTATTCAATCAAAAAGCAAGAAAAGCTATTCTTTGTTTACGGCAAGTTTACGGCGTCTTTTCCCATCATCTATTCCCGGTCGCTGACCATTCTGGGGTCTTGTTTTTGAAAAAAAAAATTGACATCAGATTTTATGCATCTGTCCTCCTTTTTATGATAAATTGCGTCATAACATTGTCAAAGACTGCGGAAACACTCGCCTTCGGCTCGTGGTTCCAAAGCCACTTTGACAATGCTATGACGCAATTTACCGTCAATAAGAGGACAGACGCATAAAAAAACTGACGTCAACTTGTTAACTATCACCTACAGAATTTCCCAAAGTATACCTGGGATTTCTTTCATCCAAACAATATTAATGGATAAAGTCACTCCAAGAAAGGTACATTTTTTTCAACGCTAATATAAAAATTGCACTAAGATTAGCCACTCACCGAAGTTTGAGACTCTAAAGTACAGGTTTTCCTCATGGAAGTCGTCCCCAATTAAGCCCAAACATCGAACATCATTGCCTCCATTTTGAACACTACTCAGCAGCCAGGCTGCGTTTTCTTGACGTCATTCCGCCTTTTAACTACAGCTCTGTGTTATGGCTGCTCTTGAGCCATATTATTTTGAGCCAAACGTGCTCCAAACTCAGAAATGGTAGCATTGAAGATAGTGAAGTAGGTAATCGTTTGGAAAAATTAGACTTTGCTGACCTTCTGAGAGATGCCAAGTCAGCGGCAGGCTTTTCTCCTTCCCGCCAATTTGGAGTGACGTCGCATAAACACGACCCGGCCGCCATGACAATTTCAAGATGGCGGCTTCCGAAGTCGCTTCTCTCGAGACGTATTTCTTCAAGATAGCAGGCACTTAGGAGACTGAGACGTCGGTGAGTGGAAAGCTAAATGTTTATTTAATATAGCCGAACACTAAAAAGGTTCTCTTTTTGGAGTGACTTTCTCCTTTAAACACATCTTTGGAACGTGGCCTGCTACTTTTTTAATTACTTAAAATTAAAACTACACTGAATTAGAGTACCCGGCCAATTGATCATTCTGTGATGAAATTATTTGTTGTTGGCGTTAGTCAGATTTCATCATTATCAACATCTTCTCGCAAAGAAATAGAATAACGGAAATCAAAAATACTTGTTCTTGCAAAGAAATATAATGACGGAAATCAAATATACGTGATTATTATAATCCATCAAATCTTTTCGCTCGCGCGCGATTGGTCTAAGCACATTACGTGACCGAATATTCTGCAGCTAAAACTGGGGAATATCGGAGATTATTAAAAGCTGGATCATTGGATAATGCATTTGGAGATTTTTCATTGGCTTACCCATCATGGGTTATGAGCCATTATACAATACTTACCGATGTTTCATTTTCTTTTTGGGCGTTTTTATTTTTATTTTAGTCTTGTTTTCTATATTTTTGGGGCGTTTTAATAAAACAATTATTCCACTCGCGCTTGTTCGATATGAGATGATTAAAGGCAACTCGGCGCTAGACGCCTCGTTGGCTATCTATCATCTCATATCCAACACGCGCTCGTGGAACAATTAGCAATTATTGAATGAGGCTGAGTAGGATATGAAGAATTCTGCAGATCATGGAGGGTGTTATCTACAGAGGCCGAAGGCCGAGGTGGA
>JAHPZR010054396.1:0-10000 GCA_019787425.1 Platygyra sinensis | reverse complement strand
TTATAATTATTTTAAAGTGAATATTAACACGGGGAATATAACATGATAAGAAATGTCAATGGGAACCTCATTGAAATGATTCATGTGAATTTAAAAATGCAAAGGCAGCCGTTTTTCTTCTCTTCCTGCCTCTTTGAGATTGGAATTTAATTAAATGTAGTATGTTTTTTACCGATGACTAAAAGTTAGCGAAACTGACAGACCCACTGGACTCAACGAGCTTCCTTGAAGCTACGGATGACTCAGCCACCACGTCGAAGCAATGCTCCCTTTCGTAAACAAGCCATGCCATTCTCGCGACACTTAGAAAATTTTTGAACCATCAACAAATTTTTTACACTACATTAAGGAAAAAGGAAAGTATGTAAATAACCACGCAGTACCGAACCCTGAACCTCTGTTTCTAAACATCCCTTTTATACCACTACACTGCCTGGTTGATCCACCAAATTCCTGCAAAAATTAATTATGAAACGTGACTTTCTTAAATATTAATGATAGAGTTGCCCCAAACAACAAATTAAAGCTAACCGCAAGCAAACCAGTGTGAATATGAACAATTAAGCATTTGGTGAGTGCGTTTTACTCCATCGACAAATTATAACCAGTTTCTATCCTGCCCAGGCCTAAAATAACGCAGATATAGTATCGTCCATTCTGAAAGGTTTGTTACCAAGAATGGCATCGACCGTTAAAAATGGTATCACTTGCTTACGAAAGGGAAATGAGCCACGTCGAACACAGCAAAATGAAATTTGCAGTCTTTAAAGTGTTGTAGTTTTCTTTTTGCATGGAATTTGCTTTACTCTATGTTTTATTTTACTTTATTGTTCAACTTTCATACACTATAGGAATTCCGATTTTCTGATTGGCTGATTTGTTTCACGTGATACTGGGTTGTGACGAAACAACCTCCTTGACGTCATTATCGTGGTGTAATAGCCGTGGTGTAAATTCAACACACCACTGTTATTACACCATGGCTTTGGATGACTCAAACTTTGACAATTTTTTTTTTGGGACTGTATTCAATTTGAATAATAAAAATGTTAACGCACTAATTGCTCGTAAATTACCGGGATTTACCTGCACTCGTTCACTAACAATGGACTCGAAATTTTCCATACCGCACTCGGCAGCCTCATGCCGTATTGAAATTTCTCGTTTATTGTTAGTGAACTTGCGCGGGCAAATCCCGATAATTCACTCGCTGAGTGCGTTAACCTGTAAGTAAGTATGTTTTTTTAATGAATAAATAAACAAATATACTAAAGAAAAAAATGAAAGTTCCGATCCTAAAAAAAAGAAAGACTTTAAGATCGTCGTTGTTATTTGAGTTTGTGGCCTTGATCTGACGAAAAGCTAACACTCGAAACGTCATCCACAACTGTCAATTTACCTTTGATCCCCACCACCTTAATCAATGATAAAATAACTATGAGTTTGTCGCTGATACATAGTACCCTCCGCTTCCTTGACATTGTATTGAGTTTGATCCGCTACCCATCGAGCAACCGGCTTTGTTTCTGAAGGCAGCAACTAATTAAAGCATCTTTATTCATGTATTGGCTCTTTCCCTACCTTGTTTACAGTGATCTGTCTTTCAACCACCTTCGAGCAATACCAGACAACGTGTTTAGCGGCTTGGCAAATTTATCAGCAATGTAAGTATTTGTATGATTTGTGGCCCGACAAATAATAACATAAATTATAATATACTCAACAAAATTTCAAGTATTTGATTGGTCAATAACGAGTGCATAAATAGATTATAGAGTGCAAATAGAGGTTATAGAGTGCAATACGGAAGTTGCTATGGAAACTATAGGGGAAGCGCGAAATTTAACTGAAGCAAAAAACAAAATGGCTGAAAGCCGGTATACTTCGTCCGACGAAATAGTTGTTGACCAGCTAAAACTAAAGGCAAAAAACAAAAGCTCTTCTAAATTAACACAAACGTAGTTGAATGTCTGGGAAAACTGGGGAAATGAAAGAAAATTCAATCCTAAACTGGAGGAGTATGAGCACGAAGATCTCGATGAAAAGTTACAAATGCTGAAGTACTTACCAAAGATGGATTAGAGTACGAACCGGAGAGTTTGAAGTCCATGCTGGCAGCCTTTTACTGGTGTTTAAAAGAACGTGACTACATGTACTCAATTACACGGGACCGGGAGTTTTATCAGTCCAAGTTCGTGCTCTTCGCCAGCAAGGAAAAGGGAAGAGGCCGAACGCGGCAAGTGCACTGACAAGCAAAGAAGAAGAAATACTATGGACAGCAAAAACTCTCGGCGATTCCAGTCCAGGAGTTAGTCTCAGACGATGTAGTGGAAAGCAACTGAGGGCAGCAAACGTTTAGAGGCAGTCTATTATTCAGGTGATCGGCCACGCAAATGAAAAGTCGCCGAACGACTACAATGAAGGAAATGAAAGGGAGCATCGACAGCTATCACGCATCACACATCAGCAGACCTCCACAGACAACAACATCAAACAGTTTCCTAGGATTTTCAGTGTGGAATTTTCTTCCAACTAGTGCGGAACAGATCCAGCAAGCAAGTAGCCATCATGCTTTTACGGTAAACAATTTCCGCAACTGTCAAGTCACGTTTAGCGTCATTCAAGGACAGGCAGTTCACCCAAAAGTTCGGATCAGCATTAACTGTCTGTTCGAGGTAACTCATTACGGAACAATTACAAACTTGCCATCGCTTAACTGATTTTTCATGCTCTTGATATAAAAACTTGTTCAGTTTATAAAGTTTCTGAAGTTTACCTGAAAATTCACGCTTGGTTTACCTGTCACTAGGTTGTAATTGATTGGTTGAAATAAAACATGTGAGCAGTTTGGAAGCCAGTTCAGAGTAGCGTGTCCATAGAAGCGTGACGGTCTCGTTTTCTCGATTTTTTTGTTATAATTTTGTTGAGAATATTATAAATAAAAAATCGTATGATCGCTCGTGCATTTCGTGATATATGGTCACTCGTGATGTTTTTCAAGTTCTCAAATTGCACTCGCCTGCGGCTCGTGCAATTTTGAGAACTTGAAAAACATCACTCGTGCCCATATATCACGAAATGCACTCGCGTTCATACGATTTCCTATACATAAGGCATGTTATTTTCATCATCATTTTCATCATTCACAGATCACTCGAGCAATGAGATATTCAGTTTGTTGTTTTTGGAAATTTTCTCGTTTTCCTGTTTCGGAGTTAAGTCATTCTTTGCAAGCTGATTTACGCTTTGCGAAACTAAAGCGATTGAATATAAGTGCACTGAAAAGTATAAGCGCTATAAAAACATTTTATTATTTATTTATTATATTTACACTCATTAAATGTTGCAAGTTCGATGTTTTAAGTGGTAGGTAGTTTGTAGTCTAAACAGAACGCAGGGATTTCGGAAACAACAACAAGGTTATTTATTCCAGATGAACGCAGTAACTCCACTCAAGACTTCACAACAAGCACACGCTAGGCTTGTCAGTTACACTCGAATAAACACTCCTCCGCTAAACTTTACACACGACCTTTGTTACTCTTGTATAAACATGGCCTCTTGCCAGAATATCCACGTAACCTCTCTGTTACACTTCCACAAACACGACTTCTGTCAACACTTTCACGCGACCTCCGTCACACTTCAGTAAACACTACTGACTCACGAGATAATTCTCTCTAAACACTCCTGGGAAAAACCTCAAACACTCCTGGGATAAAACCATGTAAGAACTACACCGATTCGCTTATATACTTTACAGAATAAGATTCTAGACCTTTCCGGCTGTGCTAAATAGAGTAACATTACAATATAAAATTATTTACCATGATAAGGCTAATTAAACATGCACGAAACTTCGAGACTATTTTAGCATATACTCGAATGTTCCAAGTCACGCAACAATTTTTCGTAACATCAAATGTAAACTTGTCTTGAATCAAAAAAGTTCTTTGGTAAAGAATTTTAAAACGTAAGCTTTCGGTTACCAGTCTTAAGTCTTGGAAAACGTTTTTAAACCTTCCGTTTCAAAACTTAAATTTACAATCTTGGTTACTCGTTCATTTTTAAATATAAACTAAAAGCATTTCTTGTTCAAAACCATCATTCAGTTCGACTGAACCACTCGACAAGAATTGTCTTCATTTTTTTTTTCCTGAAAGGTACCTAAGCTTCAACAACATCAGCGAAATCACCGATCGCACATTTGCTGGACTCGAAAACCTACATGTTCTGTAAGTTAATTAGTTTAATCAATGAGCCACGATCAAACAGTTCGACATTACTGTCAACAGTATTTGTACATGTATAGGAAGATCGAGGTCTTACTTTATTTACTTTCAGTAAAATGGTTCTTGCATTCAATTTTGAACCGAATTATCATGAAGTAAGCATTACCCCATACTAAAAAAAGTCAAAACTATATCAGGAATCTAAACCATGACCTCCTCAATACCGATACGTTACTCTTCAAGTTGAGTCAGTTCAGCTTTTGTGTAGGGAGAAGGTTAATTATAGACTTAAAAATCTTGAGAGGTATGTTTTTAAACCTCAATGTTGAGGTTTTTTTGTTGATATATTAAAAATAGCGCTGATATCGATCATTCTGGGAAAGAATTTCGAGAGACCTTATGAATATACTTTTAAATAACAAGTGAAGCCCAGTATCTATCAATACCTCTTACTTATTTGCCAATCTATTTATATAAAACTTTACTAGTATTTCATTATTTTGTTTTTAACAGAGCGCTGATTAAAAACAATCTGACTTGTATCCCTAATGGAGCTTTCGCCGAAACCTCTTTGCAAACTTTGTAAGTAAAATAAGTAAAGCAGCATGTATACGTAATGTATACGTAATTGGCCACTTCCATTGGGGCTTTTCAGGACTAACTAGGTTAAGAATCCCAGCTGGCGGGAGGCAGACCAGTTGGCTATTTACAAGCGTAGCCAAAAAGGTGAACTCGGGGTTACCGTGAACAACATCAGCTAGCGGTCAAAACGGGAGTTTGAAACCGCGACCTATGGATTTCAAATCCGGTGCTCTAAGCACTCGGCCACTCTACCTCACTCGATACACACACGGAATAAGCATAAGTAGTCTATTTTATACTTTTTTCTGGAGACATAACCTATATATCAAAACCGCACAGATAAACTTGGTAATGAAGACAACTCTTACGTGCTTAAATTGTGATGTTTACCTTGGCTAGCTTGCAGTGTAAGTCAGTGTAACTACGCTATTAGATTCATTACATACTTTTCATATTTGTCTTCTGTTACTTTCAGTTATTGATGAACAACTTCACTTGTTCGTAGGTTCCTCCACAGCAATGCAATCAAACATATGGACAGCAAAGGTTTTACAAGACTCCACCATCTTAATTTGCTGTAAGTAGCTCTGTAATTTAAATTACAACGTTTGAATTAAGATTTAGTTAACGAGACTCAACTGAATGGCCAGGATTTTTACTGGTAAAAAAACATGTCTATATTTTTCGCTGCATTTCTGCTAATACCACAAGCCTTTATAAACTGTCAAGGCAAAATGTGCAACTGAAGGATTTTGACAGAATCTGGACATACTTCAAATAGCTGGATTGCAACTCCAGAAAATATCCGGAAATGCTAATATATTGGCAAGTAATTAAAGGAAATATTTCAATTTTATGAGTTAAATCAGGTGTTTTCATGCATTATTCCCTCCAAGTAAAACTATATCGAACCATAATGCATAGCAACGATTAATTAACAAAAGATTTTTTGTACATTATCGCTGATCCCGTTTCAGGACATTATTTGATAATCCTTTGGAATATTTACCAGACAGCGTATTTGATGAAATGCCGCACGATGCGAACGTGTAAGTATACAATGACTATTACATTAGTTACACTCAGACCTACACGCAAAAAGCCTCTTCATATGAGCCCGGTCAACCGGGCTGGCTTGGTTTCCGAGATCTCGCCTGGCCACTCTTTTCTTTGTAAAAATATCGATGTGTTCATATGTGAGGCCGGGCTGGCCCAATTACCGAGATCTCGGTTTTTGCGACCGACATCTCGGTAACCGGGATGAGAATTTCCCGATATGAACACTCCAGCCCGGTGACTGGGACGAAACTTTTTAAACAAAATCGCGTCGCTCTCGCAACATAGCGGCCAAAATGGCATAATTTTGGTCTTGTATGTATTTCTACTTTAGAAGTATGCGAATTAGCTTTATTAGTAAAGTTACAAGAGTCCACAAAGCTACGACAGTCACGAACAATACAAATTTATGTTCCACCATTGAATTTATCCCGGTCGACCGGGCTGAAATTTCCCATATGAACACACCACAGAATGTCTAAATGTCTAAATTATTTTGCGTTTTAAAGTCCACCATTTTGGATTTTGCTATTTTCTCCGGAGGTCGGAGAATATAGTACATTGATGGGAAAATATCCAAAAATGGTAACACAATCTTAAACGTTACGAGGTCTGCACAATATCTTTAAAATCTCTTGATGTGCAATATTTTTCAAGAACAAATGGAAGAATTCTTTTCAAAAATCGCGAAATTGACGTGATGCAGTTGCTATGGAGATACATGTCAAAATCTTCGCGAGTAATGCATGAACCTGGCTACTCACATTTCAACCCTTGAAAAAAACCGTCTCAGCTTTTTAAATGTAAATTTTTTTTGCAACAGTTTAGCAAAACATTTTAACGTTTCCCAGGAAAAGTAATTTGACAGTTGTGGTTTTTAAAACTGAATATCAATAAAATTACACTGAACATTTTGACTTTATCTGGTAAGTCCTTAAACATTAAACCGAGCAGCTAGGGTTATTCTGCAAGCTACCTGTGAGGTAAACTCAAGCCTGCTTCATGAAACTTTGAAGTGGGACCTGCTATCATTAAGAAGAAGAAAGCAGAAAGCTATAATGATGTTTAAATCCCTCAATGGGTTAGCCCCAGTGTACTTGCACTACTACTACTACTACTACTACTACTACTACTACTACTACTACTACTACTCCTCCTCCTCCTCCTCCTCCTCCTCCTCCTACTACTACTACTACTACTACTACTACTACTACTACTACTACTACTACTACTGTGTCATTTGACAATGACACAGTTAAGCGATATTCAACCTATATGAAGGAGAAATATATATATTTCTGGCAAAACACTGTCGAACATTCAATGAAATTAGAATTTTACAAAGTTTTTAAAGATGAATACTCTACATCCGATTACTTACACCAGCTAAGAAATTTTAATTAAAGGCGAAATTTAGTGAAGTTTAAAGTAAGTAATCATAAACTTATGATTGAACTAGATCGGTATCAGAGAGATCATATACCAAGGGAAAACAGATTATGCCCATTGTGCAAGTCAAATCAAGTGGAAAACGAATCTAATTTCATGTTTCAATGTAGCAAATACTCCTTTCAGAGGCAGACTTTCTTAACTCGAATCAATGAGCTAATACCTGACTTTGAAAGGAAGTCAACCTCTGAAAGCATAAAACTACTTATGAACTCTAATGATCATCGTGTCAATAAGCTAGTAATGAAGTTCATTTCCTCATGTACAAATATTCGTGATTCTTTCCCATTATCTAATGAAAGTGATGTAACTTAGGACAATATCACTATTAACCTTGTTTTGTTATTAATTAATTAGCTTTTGCAATACTGTAAAAATCTTGCGGTCATGCAAATAAAGCGATTTACTACTACTACTTCTACTACTAATACTACTACTACTACTACTACTACTACTACTACTACCACTACCACTACTACTACTACTACTACCACAACTACTACTATCACTGCCGCCACTACAATCAGTATGAAATTTAAATGAATTTTGGGTGACATGAAATTCAGAACATAAATAATTACGTAAGCAAAGATCTAAAATTCTTAACAATCACAAACAATGAATTAGTGACCATAAGTGAACAACTGCTTCCAATTGTAGCATGTAAAGTGGAACCATAATTATAACGATAAAACGATTTTTAGGTCTATAACATGCAACACGCTTCGCCAGCTTCCTCGAGGGAAATACTCGTCAATGAATCTGTAAGTATATGTTAGACGTACGTTGCTTGCTACTTAGAGATTGTTGGAGGCTAAATACAGCAGCCATGGGACATGTTCGATAATAATATCATTGTTTTGGCATGGCTCCGAGGCTTTCAGAACAAACTTCTATATTCGGTAGTGTTTCTTTTATACCCTAGTCTCTTTTGGGTGCTAACAGAAAAAAGGAGCTTCAAAAAATAAATGTTTGCAATTTTGTCCCGAAAGCTTCGGAACCATGTTTGACCAGCAGTTTCCACTGGAAAGTGAAGTGCTGCGAGTGAAGGTTATGTGGAACATGTACATGTTTTTATGACATTTAGGAAGTATTGTAGAGGGATGAGTCAACATGAGCTACTAGATTAGGGTATTTTGCTAAAGGCTAATAAGCTTAAAAACTTTTTTGTTTTAAAATATGTACTGAGGTCGACACAAACTGTTCACCCATGTTCACAGCCTTTGACCGCGACCGCATCACATCACGATTAATTTATGACAACAAGATATTTTGTGCCACGGTGTTTTGACGAAACTGCTTTTTGGATGTTTAAATGCTCCTTGAAAATCATTTATGTTACAGCGGTTATCAATCACACGCGACCTTCAAGGCAAAAAAAGTCCAGACAAAACCTAAGTTTTTGTGGACGTCAATCATCTCCGCCTCCTTGCCGACTGTATACAAAATTTACCTGAAAAGGTGAAACCTTGCAGCGGTCCACTCGTTAATCTTGTCATTTTACTCTCGGCATGTACGACTAGCTCACTAACTTACAAACTGCATCCTTAAAATCTATAAAAGAAAACGTTTGTCGGGTTTTTCAACGGCCATTCGCATGCATGAATGAACCCGAGAGCAAGCAAATTAGTCTACACGCAAACAAATTATTTCTGCACGTATTTTTCTCGGGGCTACTGACTGAACAAAACTTAATTCTATAAAACTAATAACTCATAACCATATCATTATTATTGGTTTTAAGTCGTTTAAGTCTCGTTCAGTCCGTAGCTCCAAGACGAACACGTGCAGAAATAACTTGTTTGCGTGTAGATTTGCTCGCTCTCGGGGTCATTCATGCGTGCGAACGAGATGATTGACGTCCACCAAAATTTTTATCTCTAGACTGTTTTTGAGATGAAGGTCGCGCAAAGGGTTTCAAAGCGTTTCAAAGTTCCAGGATATGCTTCGGATATTCTGAGAAACAAATCGGCTTTAGTCATAGGAATTTGAACCACCTTCACTTACTTTCAAACTCTTCGCCCACGAAAGCGTGGCTTTCTACACGAAACAGGATTTTATCTTCCAGGGCCGGAATGTTCAAAGCCTGATTAAGCTAACTCAGGGTTAGCTAGAATTTTGATTTCAGTTTTGTAACTTTTTGGTGGGATGTCCTGATGTTTTTTTCCGTGTATAAATAAAGTTAAATAAATAAATATTGTTGGCCCTGCAGTTTTAAAGGGGCTCAGTCACGGTTAAACGGTTTGAAAAGTTTAGCAAAACTTTTCAAATTCTTTGTTTGCAATCCGTGACAATCTTCGCCATCCTTAACCATTCTTGTTCCTTTATGGTTTATCATTATCCTTATAAAGTGTTATTTTCAGGTTTCCTTCAATTTAACGGTAATTTTGTCGATGCTCAAAATAACTAAAAATACGGTGACTGAGCCGCTTTAAGCTGTCAGTAGTAATCTCAAACTACACCAAACGTTAGAGGTGAAAAACATTTTTAAACAAGAAAAATGATGCTGCAGTTAACGCTTAATCCACTTTGATGGTAGAAGTTATTCAGAATCAAAAGAGCCTCGATTGCGATTACTTGAAATCTAGGCAAATGCGGCGATATACGTATATCCAAAATTTTTCAAACAAACCTGGCTTTTGATGCAGGGAGCCCAGGCTGGTCACGTACGCGACCGAAAT
>JAHPZR010054394.1:0-13762 GCA_019787425.1 Platygyra sinensis | reverse complement strand
AAAACTCTGGGTTTTGTAATGCGTTGGGGACTAAAATTTTGGAAGCAGTAATTCTACCGAAAAGCTATGAAAGACATACCAAAGCACACTATTCCGAAAAAGAAAATTTCAAGCATTATCTATTTTGGTAACTTTTTAGACAACTCTGGGACAGTTTTAATGCCCTCTGACAAACTAGCACTCTCAGATTTCTTGAAATAAATTAAAGGAATCTTAATTATAAAATTACATCATAATTTTTATCAATGCAATTTTTCTACACCCCTTATTTTATCACACTTTTTTCCTCTTTTGACAAATAATGTATTTGCAAAATCGGACACACTTGCTTCCTTTCATTACAACGCCCTTCCCTATATGTAAGTAAAAATCAGTGTTTTTGATATGGATCCCACCTTAACACCGCCTTGGAACCCTAGATTTAGCTCGACTATTTATGCACTGCCGGTGTTTAATTTGTGTACAGTATATTTTTTTTGGAAGACCTAAACAACTAAGCTCTAAACCTATATATTACTTGTAAAATAGATTCTCAAAAGTACTACGTGCGTGCATTAGTGTTCACGTGCATAGATATGAGAAAGGTATCTAGCAATAACACGAGATAGGGCCAAGGACACGTTTTTCTGACAACCGTTTCCAGCGTCAGTGATCAAAGACGCATTTATCAGACACGTGTGCTCAACAGATCACTAGTCAACAGCAGATGGATTAATTGTTAGTTTCGCTGGGCGCCATCTTTATCAACGATGGACGGACTATTGAAGGTTGGTGGTTGAACCAGCGAGTTGCGGTTTTCCCAAGTGAAAACGCTGTCAGACTAACGACATCCAAAAGAAGCTTCCAACTTGGGCAAAGTCTGAAGATCAAGACAGCATATTGGCTTTTTGCCGTTTTGCCAAAATTATCCACCTGTGGTTTTTAAGAGGAGGAATGGACGTACAGCTACAAATATGCACAATTGGAACACAACGACTTTTGAAGTACCGACTCGTATGGGCGTAAGCGTCTTGCGAACCTATATCTCCGGATCGCCCCTCGCCGTGGCATTACCAGTCGATTAAAACTATTTGGGCCTTCTGGTTAGTACTTTTAACTTTGGAAAAATCTTGTATACAGGTTCTTTTGATAATAATTGTTTGAGCATTGAGATTATGTTCTGGTTGAAGGGTTAGCTGCGTTTCTTGTGCTTTATAACAATGTCAGTTAACTGAAGTAGTATGTAACTGACATCCGAGGAATTAATAATTCGATTTAAAACGAAGACGAGTGCTAGGAAATTATGCCGCGAACTAAGTAATTTGGAAAAAAAATTTGTAATTATTAATAACCAAGTGTCGCTTTGTAAATCACATAAACTGAAAATCATTGCAGTTATTACACATGCCTTGTGTACTGTTAGAATAATTCGGCTCTATTTCAGAGTCATACATGTAGTCATGCAGCTGGATGACATGCTCAGAGGTGTTTGAAATTTTTAAATTAAAATCATGATAACTACATTGAATCGTGAGCAAGTTTTATTTTTGTGTACGTATCGCGACACAAGTTTGTCTTGGATTGACAGGGGTCTGTTTTTCGAACCATTGTTACTTTTTTGTACGAAATGCTGTCGCTGACTAAGGTCACTGACAGCTCAAACATGTTGGGAGACTTTCCAGTATTTTGGAAAACTTATGTTTACTCGTCCGTACTTGAACACACAAAAATATAAAGTTATTACGTATAATTGAATTGCAACCATTTGCGGGCTTTCAGTTTCGGTTCTTCAACTCTACATTGTGTGGAATAATATGAAAACCGCTTAAGTTTTCGAAGAAAAATTTGCACTTAATTCGTTTTGTTCAGGGATAGAGCCCTGAACGCCGTTCACAGCATATGTGAACAGGGTTGCAATATTTGCTAAAACAAAGGCATTCACTTTGCAATGAATTAGACTCACGATATATTCGAGTTATGAATTAAAAAATGACCAGGATTCAGTGAAGCCAGTCGAGGTCAGTGAAGTCATCGTGTAAAACAAATTTAGTGACGCAGTAACAGTGGACCATTGTTGGAATGAGGTGTGAAAATCCCTTTCACCCAAATTGCTGGTTCGGCCCTTTCAGCAGCTGATGTTCATAGAACACTCAATGAGAAAAAAAAAACGACTTTGAGCGAGAATTCGAAAATTGACAAATGTCCATTTACAACGCGCGCTGATCACAAAAGATGGCACTGTAAACAGTAGGATTGTCTCATATCTGAGACGTCGCTACCACAAGTCTACCCTTTCAAATAAAGTACAGCAATTTAGGGGCAATTTGTGAAGAACTGTAAATTCGGTTTCGTCTGAATGATAGCCCAAGAGACGTTCGTGTATACTTTTCCATAACTGTAGAACACGAATGCTTGTAAATCATGGTAAGAGTGCCGAAAAAATCATTTGAAATAGGAATCATAGTAGTGTAATAACTGAGTTCAAATATTTTGGGAATTTTTTTAGTCTGCTTATATTTGCCGTCGCTCTGTCATATACGGACTGTGAAATATTAAGTTTCAACAGGCTTACCGCGGTTAACTTGAATAGGTAATATGCCTGAATTTTGCCTTCACGACTGAAGAGGAAATTCGACCTGAGCAAGAATTCGAACAGTTCTGAATCAGTTTAATTAAAAGTACGCTCATTAAGAGAACAGATTTCAGAGAATCGTGTAACCTATATCTGTTGTCTTTTGTGGCGGAAAGATAGTTGAAAACAAAATAAGCTAAAATCAACTTCTGGTATCATATTCAACCCTCCTTCAAAGCGACTTCAATGAAGCTCATAATACTAAGGTCACTTTTGGGTCAAAACACCATCACCGCAATACCTTTTAATTCAACGTTTATAAGAGCAGGAAGAGTTTGGAACAATTAAAGGCTAAAATAGTTTTAGGACCTGATTTTCCACACGCGAATCAGACAACAGCAGAGTACCAAGTTTGTCTTATTCCTCGCCAATAATCTCTATGGTGAACATAGATTAGCTGAAATCAGAAAAATATGGCCGATGTCCACAAACTGATCATGACGCCATGTTGTAGATATTACGATATTTTCGCTCTGATCATATATTTTACATGTCAATTCTCTTCGCTAATAATCTGCTCAGTGAACCGCTAATCGCTAACTGATTAAACCTACTATGGCCGGTCCATTGACGCCATGCCGTAGACATCAGAATATTTCTCTCTGACTGTCTTCGCTACAACTTTTATAAATTAGCGCATGACTTCGTTTTCGATTAGTTCTCCGAAACGAAAGAAAGAGTTAGATTTCTGGAAGGAAACAGTTTTTTTACGAAGCGTGGTTTTTGGGTTAGAGTCAGGAGAAGAAGTTCTGTAAATTCCATGCGCGACAGGAGTGTGAGAAGGTAAGACTCTCCTTTCCTTTGCCAGCTTATGTTGTTCAGCAAAGATGCAGCATATCCTTCGCAATGGCCACTGATATGCAGTCATTGTCGGCCAACAAACTGAAATTACCGACTTCATCAAAATCGAGAGAACTGAAATAATTAGCTATTTATGTTCAGTTGTACTATGCCTGCAGTGTACTGGGCTAGTTGGTAAGATATTAATAAGCACTAAGAAATCAAATCAGGTCTCGAGGAAGTCTATAAAAGCAATGGATGCCTGAGCTTCGTCCAGTTAACGGTAAACTGTTGCACATTTATTGCAAAAGTTTATTCGACATTTGCAGAAGTGAAAAAACTGTGCACTCAAGACAGTATTTATTGTGAGTATATATCATGATTCGGAGACATGTTTTACAGTACAATCGTGAGGGTTTTATGATGAATCTAAAAGTTAGGTGCAGTCGTGCAATGATAATGAGGCGTTTAACTTTGCAGTAGGGTATATTAATTTCTACTTGGAAGCATACTTTGCGCTAAAATTATGTTTAAGGAAACTTATACATTTCGATCTCCCGCCAGGTGATGTTGCATCAACTGAAAAAGTCCTTTCAGGTCAGTAATGATTATTTTGCCGAAGGTGGTGCGGTGAAGTTATGCACTGCAAATGCGTCATATATGATGTCTTTGTAAGATTGTGGTTTAGATTGATTATAGCTGATCGCACAATTTGCCAATAATCTGTACGTTCATCTGAGAATCGCTGCGCCATGTCGTATAAATGACAATATTTCTGCCATGTTGTAGAAATAACAATATCCTCGCTCTGACGGCTTTCTCGTCATTGTTGTTAACCGGCGGATGTTTGCTTGTTCGAGCTAGGTTTCTGGGCGAAAGCTACATGGTTTCTTACGAGCAGCTATTTGAAGCGGGGGACGTTCTGTCAGTTAACTTAATGAGCGACATCAGTGTGAAATTGTGGCTCTTTTCTGCTAGAATGCAGAAACTCCTTTGCAATAACTACTGATACACAGCTATCGCTTCATTACAAATTGAATGTATCGATTTCAGAGAGGAGTTTTGGCCTGTGCCGGTTTCTGGCCGGTTGTTAATAATATGTACAAGGCGGCTGTCGCAGTGACTCTCGCTGGCTAATGAAGTAACTTTTATTTCTCTTTTTCGATCAGTACTTGACATCTCTGAAGCTTATTACACTGGCGTAGAAATAAAGCGTCCATGTGTTATGTGTATTATCAGCATATATTTGGAGATATGTTTCAAGCTGCAGTCCTGCAGTAAATGTAATGAGACAGTTATAAGATGCAGTCCGGCCTCTTTGCAGCGACAATGTTGTTTCAACTTTCCTTTTAATTGTTAGTTGCATTGATTTCAGGAGGTGGAAGAGCATCACCAACAATTCTATTGTCTTTTGCGACATGTACTTGCAGCGCTAAAATTTGAAAGATCTGGCGTAGAGATTAGCAAGTTGAGTACTTGGTTGACTGCGGTTAGTTGAAAAATTCCTCTCTATTGCTCTGCCGGAATACACACGGCAGACAGCGCCCGATCAAATTTCCTTCAAGGAAGACATCTCAAAACGAAGGGGCAGTAGAGAAGCATCTCTGCCATCAAAAGTGATCCAATTGAAGTTGAAATGTTTTAAAGTTTACCGCATCAGTAGATGCTTTTACAATGACACAAAGCATTGTGAAAATGTGGTATTTCATCGAAAACTTTTCGGGATCATGTTTGTTACAAGTAAAATATTTTCGGAACAACTACATGTACATGTATAAGAATTCAAGGGCGGATCCAGGATTTTTCTTAGGCAGGGTGCACCTCTAAGGAATGACGTCACTGACCGGGAGGTAAATAGATTTTGAAAGCGATTACGAAGAAGAAGGCTTCAGATCAGAGGAGGGAGGGGGGTGGGGGGGGGTGGTGCACACCCCCTCCACCTTCCCCCTAGATCCACCTTGACCCACGGGTAAAGATCTTAAAAGTGCACATGCGTGTATAAGTTTCACATATGCTTGAGTAGGAAAAGATCTAGCAAAACACGAGATAGTGACAAAGATACAAAGTTCCCGACAGTGCCCAGTGATCAAAGACGCTTTAGACCGTGTCCGCAGATCACCAGTCAACTCGAAATTATTCTCGGTTAGCTTCTCGCCTTTCTCAGTAGCGATAAACGGCGAGTATTTTCGGTTTGGTGGTTGAACCAGTTTCAAGCAAAAACGCTGTCACACTAAATGACGGGTATCCAAAACAAAGCTTCCAGCTTGGGCAAAGTCTGAAGATTAAGACAGCATATTGGCTGGTTTTGCAAAGTTATCCGGCTGTTCAAGGATGGATACGGTACAAGCACATTGAACTCAATGACTTAAGTTATGATCTTTCAAGGTTCGAATTATGTCGATCGCCGTGTTCATGTGGATTTCCATGAATTTTACTTGTTGGCTTTCCGGTTAGTAGTTTCAGCTTGTATATTTGTATACAATTTTATGTGATAATTATTGTTTCAGGATTAAGATTATGTTCCGCTTTAAAGGTTAGCTTCGTTTCTTGTATTTGATGTATGTGTAACCAATACTGAACAATTTAGTTGGTAGAAGTAGTCTGTAACTGACGTCTGTAGAAATGAATTAATTCAATTTGCTACGAAGAATTTAGGAGGAAATGTTACAAAATGAATTGTTGTAAGTGTCGGTTTGTAAAGATATTAAGAAATTATAGCAGTTTTGCAGATGACTTGTTTCGACTCTATTTCAGAGCCATACATGTAGTCATGCAGCTGAATGACAGGTTACCCGAGCTCAGAGGTGTTTGAAATGTTTAAATTAGTAAATGGCGAACGAGTTTTTGTGTGCGTATTGCGACACAAGTTTGCCTTGGATTGACAGGAGCGCACTTTAAGTCGCAACGATTGTTTTGTTTTGGTCTGAGTTTCGCACGTATTGTTAATTTTCTTTACGAAATGCTGTCGCCGACTTGACTGGTCAATAAAGGAACTTTTATTGTATTTTCTATCACCTCTTGACAGTTGAAGCTTTTGGGAGACTTTCCAGTATTGTGTGGCAAGTTATCTGCTTGCTCGTCCGTACTTGAAAACACAACATAGAAAAAAAAATTACGTATCATTAAAATGCAATCATTTGCAGGATTACTTCGCTTCTTTAACCCCACATTGTGTAGAATTTAAGTCTCCTTTTAATTCGGTTTTTTCAGGGATAGAACCCTGAACGCCGTTTACAGTGATCACGGTTGCAAGATTTATAACAACAGAAGCATTCAGTTTCTTGAGTTACAAATCAGACTTACAATATCTTCAAGTTAAGAAAAAGGGGTTAGAAAATTACTATGCTTCACTGAGCCAGGATTCAGTGATACAAGCCGAGTTCAGTGAAGTCATAGTAAAGAACAGCTTTGTGACGCAACGTGACCTGCAAAACAAACTTAGTGACGCAGCACCAGTAGAGCATTATCAGAATGAGGTGTCAAAACCTCCTACATCCAAATTGCTGGTATGGCTCTTGTACGTACAATATTAAAGTTTGAAGGCAATTGCGAAACACAGTTAAAAAGGATAAGCGCAAATCCCATAGTTATTTGTGTGTCAAAGTTATTTCTGTCTAGGCAAACGTGATGACCAATGTGTTTGTTTATGTCTACTTGAAACAAATTCGGTTACATGGCGCTGAAAACCACAGAACAAGAGCTGAGTCTTGTACTTTTCTTCGATGCGGGTTTATAGCTAAATCGAATTTCGAAGTTTGGCAAAAAATATATATTTAAACTCGGGATAAGAAAGTTTTAATGAAACAGAACGGTACTAGGAAAAATCACCAACTGATCATGAAGGACCACTATCAACTATAATAATAGAACCAACCATGTTCATATATGTGGTCGTGGTAAACATATCTTTGCATGTTTAATTTTCCGTTGAAGACCATTCTAGGATGTGCTCTAATTTCATTCTCCAGTTGAACTTTTCTTGAAAAAGCATTTGTCGTAAATTGCCCTCAGATAAACTCAAAAAACGACTCTACGTCAATTTTCGACGGCTCGTTGATAAATGGTGGCCAAGTGTCTGTAAAACGAAAGAAACCTGCAGCAGATGATGTTTATAGAAAGTCACACACTGAATAAGACAACAAAAGCGAATTTTGGCGAGAAAACGAGTCCCGACTGCAAATGTTCAGTTACGCATTGATCATGTAAGATGGGACTGCAAACGGAGAGATTGTCTCATATCTGAGACTTCACTACCACAAATCTACGTTACCTTTGCAAATAAAACAGAGCAATTTAGGGGCAATTTGTGAAGAACTATAAATTCGGTTTTGTCTACACGATAGCACTCAAGAACAATTGGTGCATTCCTGTCCGCCGTAACTGAATAACACTCAGAGTGCTTTCAGTAAAGCAAGCGTACCGGTCGACAAATGCTAAGGGCGCCGAAAAATACAATTAAAATACAAATCATAGTAGTGTATATATACGTAATAACTAAGTTAAAATTATTTTAGGCAAGTGTTTTGTTCTGCCTTTATTTGTCGTCGCTATGTTATGTACGGACTGTGAAAGATTAACTTCAACAAGTTTACATTGGTTATTAACTTGAATAGGCGATAAAAAATCGACTTTCGCCTTCGCGACTGAAGAGGAATTGCGACTTCAGCAAGGACAGTTCTCAATCAGTTTAAAGTACGCTCATGTAGAGAACAAATTACTGAGAATTCTGTAACCTGTGAGGTCAATATCTGTTATCTTTTGTATCGGAAAGCTAGTTGAAGACAAGTTAAGCCAAAATCAACTTCTTGTATCATGTTCAACTCTCCTTCAAGGCGACTTCAATACTGAAGAGCATAATATATACTAATGTTACTTTTGGGTGAAAACACTATCACCGCAATATCTTTTAATACAACGCTTATATAAACAGCAAGAAGAGTTTTGAAAATATAAGGCTCAGGTTGTTTGGCTAAAAGTAAACTGGAAGATTTCCTGATTAGGTCTATAGTTTGTGAAGACTAAACAAACCCAGCAATTCTTCAGTGAAAGCTAACCACTTTCACCTAATGACCAAGTTCATGCAGGAATTCACGTATCTCGATAGTAGTTACTTTTGCACGTGATTTTCCAGACCTGAATCAAATAACAGCAGAGAAATACCTTTTTCTTTCGTCGCCAATAATCTGTGTGGTGAACATAGAACAGTTGAAATGAGAAAAAAAATTGGCCGATGTCCATAAACTGATGGAATGTTTCAGATATTGGGATTTTTTCGCTCGGATCATGTTTTACATATCAATTCTCTTCGCTAATAATCTACACAGTGAATTAACCGCTAATCGCTAACTGAATAAACCTACTACGGTCGATTGACGCGGCAATGCTGTAGACATCGGGATATTCTGTGACTGTCTTTGCGACAACTTTTAGCGGATGACTTGTTTTCGATTAGTTCTCCGAAACGAAAGAAAGAGTTAGATTTCGGGAAGGAAAGTGTTTTCTTACGAACAAGTCTTTAAAGCTTGCTTTTCTCAGTCTTCAGTACGGTCATTAGACTGAAGAAGTTCTGCAAGTTCCATGCGCGACACGAGTGTGAGAATGTAAGCCTTTTGTTTCCTCCAGTCAGTTGATCACGCTTATTTTATCAATAGGAAAATATTATTGACTGCTCGACGTTCTCCTGAATGCAGTCAAAGGTACAAGACGTTTTATGCTCGTAATCGCTACAAAGCGATTTAAATAGTGTCCTCTCAACAAACATGTTGGAATTTCTGGTCTAAGAGAAATGATTCAACGTTTGCTACGATTTACCCAAGACTCGAGGAAACCTGCATCAGCTACACACTCTAAGTGACAAACAATTGAAGGATTTATTTCAAAAGGTTTCTTCACTTGTAGGAATAAACCCAGCACTCTCTCTATATATACATGTATATTGACTGCTCGACGTTCTTCTGAATGCAGTCAAAGGTACAAAACGTTTTATGCTCGTAATCGCAACAAAGCAATTTACTATAGTGTCCTCTCAACAAGCATGTTGGAACTTCTGGTCTAACATGAGAAATGATTCAACGTCTGTTACGATTTACCCCGGCAAGACTCCAGGAAACCTGCATCAGCTACACAGACTAAGTGAATAATAATTGAAGTATTTATTTCAAAAGGTTACTTGACCTGTAGAAATAAACCCAGCACTCTCTATGACATGTATTATCAGCATTTATTTGGAGACATATTTCAAGGTACAGCTGCAGTTCTTAATGAGGTAGTTATAAGATGCAGTCCAACAGTTTCAGTTTCGTCCAGTTAACGGTAAACTCTTGTAGAAGCGAAAAAAGTGCAGTCGCAGGAGTTTTCTCATGAGAAGCGAAAAAAGGAGCAGTCCAAGGGATTTTCTCAAGCAGGTTTAAGGCGCTGCCCTGCACTCAGTCATGATAACGACGCAATTACAAGATGCAGCCCTGCAGTAATTACAGTGAGTTAAATTAAAACTTTATTGGCTTTGGTTGTCGAGTTTTTGCTCGAAATCTTGCATGCTTTGCACTAAGTTTACGTAAATTGAAACTTGGAAATTCCTTCTCGCCGGATGTTCTTGCACCAAGAAGACCTTTTAGGTAAGTGTTGAACGTTTCAGTCCAACTCGTGTACGTATTGTAAATGCGTCGTATGTCATGTCCTTGTGTTGTAGTCTGAATGGAATCGCAGATATTTTTCGACAAACGAGTCAAATAACCAGCGTGGAACTACTTTGGTTTTTCTTTGTCAATAATCTGTTCGCTGTACCTGGAATCGCTGAAATCAGAGCTTCTATGGTTTATTTGAGCAAATTGACGCCATGTTGCAGAAACGAGAATATTCTCGCTCTGAGGTCTTTCTGCTACAATTTTTAGCAAATTTTTTCCCGTTTGTATATTTCTTTGAGGGAGAAGAAATAGCTAGATTTCTGGATAGAAAATGCTCTTTTTACGTGGAGCTATTTGAAGGGTGCCTCTCTCTTCAGTACAGATGGAAGTGTTCTGTAAATTCCATGAGCGATATCAGTGCAGAAATGTAACACTTTTTTCCCCTTATTTATTTATCTCTTTCTGCAAAAATGTAGTATGTGTGTCACAAGACGTTCATAGCCCGTTAAGAAATTAAATTCCCCAACCTCGACAAATCTAGAGAACTGAAATAACTAGCTAGATACACGGATTGTACCAGCTCATGGAACACTGAACACACAAAAATAGCTATAATAATAATAATGAAAATAATTCGTATCGGTTTATCTAAGAAGTGATTATCTATTTCGCCTCGGCCATTTGAATTCATTACAATTTAAAATAGTAGCAACTTAATACTCTTAAGTGCTATGAAACATTTAAAACCATTACGGGGAGAGAGGATAAATCTATAACCCTTTTACTAAACAGTGGATGCTAGAGGAAATAGAAGTCAATAATGATGCTATTAAGAACTTAGGACTTGGCGAAACTTGCCCCAACATTGCACAAGTAATATTTAATTCTGGAAAAATTAACATGAATGTTATAAAATATAATTAAACCTGGATACTCAAGATACGGTACTATATTAGCACGCATAGAGGCATATAGACGACGTGTGGGTCATAATTTCATTCTTCAGATCGTGACACAAGTTTGTCTTGGACTGACAGGAGTGCAGTTTAAGTCGCTAAGATTGTCTTCTTCTCGTTTCGCACCATTGTCATTTTTCTGTTCGAAATGCTGTCGCTGGCTATCACTGGTTTAAGGCCCGTTTACACAGGCGATTTTTGTCGCGGCAACTCGATGCAATTTTTGTCGCGCTTAAGTTGCAACTCCAAAATCGCACGTGTAAACTATGTAAGATTTTCAGTGCGATTTGTCGCTACGATATCACAGGGGTTTCGAACATGTTTGAAACTTGTTGCAACTTTAGCGCGACAAAAATTGCATCGAGTTGCCGCGACAAAAAATCGCCTGTGTAAACGAGCCTAAATAACGGAGCTTTTGTATTTTTGATCAGTGTTTGACAGTTAGGCTTTGTGCTTGTTTCTCCGTACTTAAACACACAAAATAGAAAATTATTATGTATCATTGAAATGCAACCATTTGCAGGCTTACTTCGCTTCTTCATCACTACATTGTGTCCAATAATATGAAAATTACATGGTTTTTTGAAGAAAAGTTTGCAGCTAATTCGTTTTGTAAAGAGCATCTTTGTGTCGCAGCGTGAACCTGCAAAACAAATTTAGTGACGCAGCAACAGTAGAGCATTCTTTGTCAGAATGAGGCGTCAAAGCCCCTTTCATCCAAATTGCTAGTATGGCCTTGTACATACAAGTAAATGAAAGACAATTGCGAAATACAGTTATAAATGATAAGTTTAAACCTCATAGTTATTTGTGTCAAAGTTGTTTTCTCTCTTGGCTGGCCTGACGAACAATATATTTGTTTATATCTACTTGAAAGCAAAATCGGTTACATGGCGCTGAAAACGTCAGAACAAGCACTGTCCTTCGATGCGGGCTTCTTAGCTAAATCGATGTTCAATTTAGATAAGAAGCCCGGATTGAAGTATAATGCTTGTTGGGTGGTTTCCAGGGCCAATATGTCACCGATTTTGCATTTAAGTAGATATAACCAGGCATATTGGTTGTTGAAGACCATTGTATGATGTGCTTTTATTCTCGAGTTGATCTTTTCCTCGAAAAGCCTTCGTCTCTTATATAAACTCAAGAAACGACTGCACGTCAATTTTAGGCGTCTCGATGATGGTGGTTATACGGTGCGTAAAACGAAAGAAACTTGCAGCAGATGATGTTCATAGAAAGTGAAACACTGAATGAGGAGGAGGAAATTGCTTCTGAGTACAAATGTCCGTTTACTCCACGCACTCGTCACAAAAGATGGCACCGTAAACGGAGGGATTGTCTTAGATCTGAGACTTCACTACCGCAAATAAAGTAGAGCAATCTAGGGGCAGTTTGTGAAGAACTAATTCGGTTTGGTCTGAATGATAGCCCAAGAGCCGTTCGTGCATTCTTCTCCGCAACTGAATAACAAGAATGCTTTATGGCGAGCGCACGGTCGACAATTGGTAAAAGCGCCCAAAAATTCATTTAAAATGGAAATTATAGAGTGAAATTACTGAGTTAAAATTATTTTGAGCAAGTTTTTTTTTTGTCTGCTTAATTTGCCGTCGCTATGTTATTTATGGACTGTGAAAGCCGGATTAAGCTTCAACAAGCTTCAACTGCGCTTAGCTTGAATAGGCGATGTAAACTAGAATTTCCCCTGCACGACTGAAAAGGCAATGCGACCTCAGCAAGAACAGTTCTGAATCAGTTCATTTAGAGAACAGATTTCAGAGAATCGTGTAAGCTGTGAGCTTAATATCTGTTATCTTTTGCATCGGAAAGCTAGATGAAGGCAAATTGAGCCAAAATCAACTTCTGGTATCATATTCAACTCTGCTTCAAGGCGCCTTCAATAAAGCGCATAATACTGAAGTCACTTTTAAGTCTAAACACCATCACCGCGGTAACTTTTAGACAACGATCACAGCAGCCAGAAGAGTATGGAACCATTTAAGGCTAAGGTGGTTTGGCTAAAAGTAAAATAGAAAATTCCCCGATTAAGTCTACAGTTTGTGAAGAGTAAACAAACCCAGTCCGAATCCTTGAAAGCTAACCACCTTCACCCAATGATCAAGGTTAGAACTGATTCACGCATCTTGATAATACTTACTTTTGCACACATGATTTTCCACACGTGTATCAGATTAACAGCAGAGTACTACCTTTGTCTTTTACTCGCCGGCAATCTGTATGGTAGACACAGAATAGCTGAAATCAGAAAAATACGGCCGATGTCCTGAAACTGACGCCATTATATAGGTGTTGGGATATTTTGCTCTGATTATATTTTTACATATCAATTCTCTTAATTCGCTAACAATCTGCACAGTGATCCGCTAACTGCTCACTGATTAAACCTACTATGATCGACTGACGCCCTGCTGTAGACATCAGGATATTTCTCTCTGACTGTCTTCGGGACAACTTTTAAGTGGATGACGTTTTCGATTAGTTCTCCGAAACAAAAGAAAGAGCTAGATTTCTGGAGGGAAACTGTTCTCTTACATACACATATTTGAAGCGTCCTTCTCCCTTCAGTGCAGTCAGGAGGAGAAGATACCTAAATTCCATGCGCAACATGATTGTGAGAATGTGGCACTCTTCAACCCCCGCCGCGGATTTTCTTCAGTCAGTTTATGTTAATTGTTCTACATCGGATGCAGCATGTCCTTCGATGGCCACTGATATGCAGTCATTTCTGATGAACAAATTGACTTCAGGAAATCGACAGGACTGAAATAATTAGC
>JAHPZR010054393.1:7500-14670 GCA_019787425.1 Platygyra sinensis | reverse complement strand
ACATAACGAAACAAATCAAATATCTCTTAAGAAAAAATCCAGTATGTGCCACTTGTCTACTTGTCACAGTAATTGTCAGTGCTTTTAGTAATCCTGTAGTGTTTTTTCTGCCATTTTCTGTTTCTGTATATCTGAAGAAGATCTCGTTGGTAAATTACTATCATTTTCTATGTAATAGTTTTCAGACTCATGAACAATTCATCAAGTTTAAACAAAGCAAATCATGACCGTGAGGGTGTTTAGATATTTAATTTAATTTAATTTAAAGGGACACAGTCAGCTTTGGCACCGCGCTCACCTGGACACTAATTTTCTCACTTTAAAAAAAGTTGACCCCAACTAGAAATCAAAGTTCATCTAGAAATACGCTTCAATTTTCCCAGTCTTTTTGCTTGAGTTTCAATCGTTTACTGAAAAACCTGTTTTTGAACGTCTTTTTGCTCATCCTATGATAGTATTTTTATCATATCTGGTTAAAAGCAGTATTTATCGCGTCTCTGTTATATGCAAATAAGCTATGAAATGGTATTAAATTCCCATATGCGCCAGCTGACTGTGTCTTTTAAGGTGGCCGAACACAGTTTTCGCGCGCGCTTTTGCTGATGCAATTCAGCACGTGCACAAGGATTTCAAAACAACAAACATGCCGTCAATAGAGCGATCATTTTATTTACTCGACACCCGCACTATCTGTGTTATTTTTCTCTATAACTGAACGCAGTGTATTGATGGCTTTAGTCTTTTATTACAAAGATATGTTGTAAAAGGCAACGATGCAAAGAACCCAGCAATTTTCAGCTTTTGTTTGTTACCGAAAAAAACCAGTTAAATGCAGCGCATGCGTAGTAAGTCGAAAAAATTGCGATTGAGTGAAAAATTGACTTTCGGAGATACGCCTATTTCTCGAGAACCACTCATTAGAATTTCACGAAATTTAGAGCGAAAATACTTTAGGAAATAAGTAACTGGAGGATTCAAAAAAATTAAAATTTAACAAAGGAAATTTAAGATATACCAGTGAACCTTCAACGAGGGATAATTAAAACTCTGTTTGTTAAATTATTATTAAAATAGCGCTAACATGTGAGTATCGTTACATGCTTGTTGCATGCAAATTATAAAGAAAATCTAATGACTAGATTTTCTGCAAATAAAGAAAACCGATTTTAAACGCCTGTTTATAATTTATCATGTTGCCATGGCAACGGCACATACGACAGTTTAATTATCAAAAAGTTGAAGTTTGTGTTGTTAACTTGCTTGCTGCCATTTTTGGCGACCAAAGGAGCAAGGGTTTTAGAAGCAAAGGTAAATGAAACAGAGGTATCAAAAACTGTGTTCAGCCACCTTAATTAACTCAACTTTAATTATACAGATCTTACTTTTTGCAATTCAAATTATCCATTTTCTCCTTCGAAGTTCTTTGAAAATTCTCCGCTGTGTATCGTATTTTCAACTCTCTTTACGGTGTTTGGAAATTTGGTTAAAACACGGTCTTTCTTGTTTAATATACTACATACAACAGGGATTCAAAAGATCATCACATTTTCAAACACCGAGAAGAGAGTTGAAAAGCGGGGAATTTTTGACGAGTTTTGAGCAATGAAATTAATTACAGACACTTACAAATTGTTCTCTTATTAAAAACTGATGGGATATCTGGAAATTTCTCCTAGTCTTCAAAACTAAATCCCATTTTATCAGTCACTTCTGAAATGCTAAAATGCCCCTCATTGTAAGCAACTCGCTATTCGTCGAGGTAGCAGTGAGTAGCAGTTTGTTTAGCTTATCGCTTACCTTTCACGAACCACTTGAACTGTTCCGTAAACCAAAAAACGTCCCCTCCCAAAACACTCGTGTTTCTAATGTTGAAACGTGAGTCAGAACATATCTATACTGTACGAATTTACCAACTCTAAATCTCAGTCCCTGTTTCCAAGTTCTTGTTCTTTTATTCTGCATATAAAGCTGATAAATGTAAAAGCATTCCAATGTACACGTGTTGCATGCAGCCACAAAACAGTTTTACTTTTTCTTTGTCAACCTCGCTTTTCTCGAGTCCTTTGGCACGTTTATTTATTTTAGTATTCTGCAAATGCTTTCGATGCATACAAATTCCAATAGAGGCAGTGAACAAATGACTTTGTCATGTGATTGCTGTGTAAACCTCACCTATGTGGAATTAAAACGGGTTATTGTTAGTCTTTTAGCACCTCGCGTATACCGTCATGATTTATTTAACAACGGCGTAGCCCAAAGTGACGTGAATGAATCCTCACATTCATTTTTTTTCCTAGAGACCGTATGTAAATGTGCAACATGATGACATCAATGATGACTCAGACACCTTCTAAGGTTTGCTTCACGCCAGCGATACACCAAGGCAGCGGCATATCCCAGGACTTAGAATTACGTCGCTTCAACGAGTGAAAAATGTGGGCAGAGGAAATGTTGGTCCATTTTGGTAGAATTCTGGACAAACATCTGACGCATCTCTTTTCAGACCAAACAAAACACTTTGAAGAGATACTGAGTTTGTACAAGGTGGCTGCTAAAAGTTTACTGAGTTTCGCTATGGACAAAACATATTATATTTAGAACTCGGGTGATATCTTCGACATTTTTTCTTTAGTAGAATGAAACGAGTGAAAGTTAATTCACGATGTGTAATAAAAACAATAAAACAAATTTTATTAACAAATTGTCGAATAGTTACAAAACTGTTAAAAAGTTGAAAAGTTACGAACTATAATGAGAAAGCTGTATTAATCCTTTGTAACAAATAACATAAGATGAAAATCAAAAGAATGGCTCAGCTTCCTAAAAATGCGGCAAGACAAGTGGCCTTATAATAAAAACTTGCTTTATAACAAAACTTGCTTTTAAGTAGTCTAAACATCATATTAAGCATAATAATGTCAAGTACAAAAATTACAAACACTCCTTGACTCAGTATTCCTTGCTGTGGCTAGAGCTCCCCGGAAAGGGCGCTCTGATCGGTTAAAAATCGTGTTTCTACTAAACAATTAGCTTATGAGCCCGAGATTTCTATCGCATGCTAGTTGACGAGGGCGCAGCCCGAGTTAACTATCACGCATGTGAATCGAGAGCGGATAATGCAATTAATATTGTTTTAGTATAAACCTTGCATACGGCTGGCGCACGGGAAATTTGAATTGACCAATACATACATACATACATACATACATACATACTTTATTCGTCCCAAATGGGCTTTTCAGAATCAATCAGCATTCAGCGGGCGGGAAAAATTTTAGTGTCCTGGCGTCACGTTTACAAGTCAGGAAAGGCACTGAAATCAAGCCTCTTTTCTCACTGGAAATGGCATTAAATATGCACAAAAAGGGACTTGCAATTTCAAAAACCATATCCGATTGTAAAAATGGAAAAATATGAAAACTTTTGTGCCTCCAAACTGTTAATTTGGCGCCAAAAATGGACCGCCGGCGTTCGGCATGGCACCTCGCTCGTAGTTCGTCGAGTGTCGTCAGGTAGGCCAATAGTTGTGTTATTTTGAACAAAATATGCTTTTCCTCGTCAAATTAAACCTGGAATTCTCAAGTTAACTACTACAGAGGTACTCAATGTCTTTAGTACACTGACACACTCGGCTACGCCTCGTGTGCCACTTTTTTGTTCTTACCACATTTTGACGTCATCTGTGATCTATTACTGAACAGACGCACGGCAACATGGAATCTATTTGTTAAATACATAGTGATAGAACGCTTGTAGATTTATACACAAAACACAAAACTAGCACGAGCTATTTACGTAATGATGGCGCAAGCAAAGACAATTTACATTTTGATTATCAAAGTTAACAGTTGTTTTCCTTTTTTTTGGTCACGGTGTTTTCTAAAAGAAATATAAGCCATGTTCTCCATGTTCTCCGTGTTCTATCGATAAAGTTTGGCAGAACTCGAAAAAGCTGTGGAAACACTCGCCTGTGGCTCGTATTCCCACAACATTTCTCGTTCTCCCAAACTTTCACTCGTGTTGCTATAGCTCGATAGAAACAAGATACATGCTTTCTATTTCTTAGATAAAAGTAATATCATTGCAAAAATTGTAATATCATTTAGTAGCTAGTCTCTTGTTCCATCTACATCAGGAAGTAAGTTAACTTTAACATCTATACTGTTGCCACATAAGTGGACAACAAACAGGCAAAACAGTTCTTTAAAAATGTAAAAAAAAAGGAATATGGAGTTAATGAAGATATATCCATGCTAAATTGACCATACAATAAATCATGGCACTCTGGTTCACTGGGCAAGCTCTGGACTTGGTATATCTGCGCAGAGAAAAAAAAGATATAAAGATTTTATTATAATATATAGATTTAGCCAGGCCTAAAAGCGGAGCCCCCTGGCTGGGTTGCTCAAAGCTCGATTAAGCTAACCCTGGATAAGCGAGAATTTTGAATTTGGTAACTTTGCGGCGAAAATTTCTGTCTATTGTTTGACCATTTGAGTTTGAATAATCTCAAACTATACAAAACAAAACCAGTCAGAAACAGTTGTATACGAGAAAAACTTCTACATCAGTTAACTTTTGACTTGATTAGCTTTCACCTGCCTGCAAACAACTATTTACAACAAGTTAACGTTACAAGAGCTCACGATCCAACTGATAAAAAGCACTTGGTCAGCGGTCAACTCTAAAAAAAGTGACCTCCTTGAGCTCTAAACTTGAGCCCGTGATATGGGTCACTCGACCTTTTTGTCGCTTCACTCGTGTTTAAGAAGGGCACTTCATGTTATGTTATAAGGAGAAATTTAAAGTAGTCTAAAGTAGAGTAGAGCCGTAGATCGTGCTATGGCAAATTTTAAGAGGTCATAGGGCTGCATGATTTCCGCTGTTGTATACATGTCGCTTCGCCGAGTTTGACACCTTTGTAATTTGCCATGTGTTAGTGTATTGTTTTGGCTCATTTCTTCCGCAACATATGTTTTTAAATCTCCAAGCATTTGCTTTTGAGAAACAAGATATGACGTTTTCTGTGAACGTGTTGCTTACTTGCATTCTATATTGTGACGCCGAGTCCGGCTGTGATTAGAACTGTTTGCCGTCGTAAGTTTTTCATTGGATTCGTTATGGCTTTTCGAGAAAGCTATACGCTTGTCTAGAGAGATTTTTATGTTTCTTGCCGCTATCTGATCGAGCTTATGTTTCTGGCGCTCGATGTATAGGTTTATTCCTCCTTTGATCGCTCTGGTACCACATGATTCAAATGCAGCTCTTTACAAACAAGTCTGTTGACTGTTTTGCGTGTTGTATATGCCATTGTTCGGCTTAGTTTCATGTTTCATGTTACATTTCGTTCTCTGATTGGCTTATTTAGTAGTAGGCATCCTTCGGTCGAAATCGACCATGGAAACTGTGCCCTATCACTGTCAGTTCGTAGTGCTTCGCTCTAAACAATGCCGTCTGTGGCTTATGAGGCCAATGCGGGAATGGCAGTCCTTGCCGCATGAGGAGCAGCTGTGAATAGATGCAGCGGAGTCAGTTGTTGTTTTCTCTTTTCGCCTGGCCCCTTTTTCGATGGCTTCGTTGGTAAAATTCTCTTCACCTTCCTTCAGTTAACTGATTCATCAAAAGTGCTAAAAGTGGGCGGCAAGCAAAAACCATACCAAATGTGGCAGGCGGGAATTTCACTCGCCGCTTCCCCGCTCGCCCGCTCACGCATCCCGCCAGCTACGCAGGCTAGCGAAAACAGCCGTCCTGCTTCGCTCCCGGCCGAGTGGCCACTCGGGCCGGGAGCGAAGAAGGACGGCTGTGTTCGCCGGCTAGCCAGCAGACACAGACCCGGATTGTGTTATAAGTGCAGATTGTGCGAGAGCTTTTAGACATTTTACGCTCTTACACTGGTTGAATCTTCGGTACGGGTTGTACTGTTTTATCACGGTTGCAATGCGGTTTAGCCAGTACCGCATACTGTTTTCGTTTTCACAGTTGCATTGTGGTTTATCCATTACCGCATAAATTTGGGCTGACGAGGAAACTCATAAGTGAATAAGAACATATGGCCTGCACATACAAGGTTAGATCGACGCGACGACGGGCATTTCCCACACGCGATAGGTCAAGGGTTTGGTATCGGACAAACTTGCGCAAACAGATAACTCAAAGGAACTGCTCCAAAAAAGACTTGATAACAGCCTCACCTTTAAAACAACAATTAATTTCCGGTGAAGTAATTAGCACTGCGAAATGTCCTTAAAGGTAACAAGGTCTTTATTTCAAAGCGAAACAAGGACAATACTAAACGATGAGAAGTCAAAGACAACTGCAAGGCTGACACAACGTGATATATTTAAGACGATATTTCGGCTGGCCAAACCAGCCCTCTTCAGGTTTAGATGTTACTTACTTATAAAAATGAGATAACAATATTATATAGTGGTTTAATCAAGCAGAATCTTCGCGTTCACGGCTTTGCAGTTTATCTAGTTTGCTAATGACAATACTAGCCTGTTCGTTGTTTCTCCTGTTTTGAAGTTTGCGTACGTTGTTGATGTACTTTAGTCACCACGTTTAACTTTATCCGCACTGATTTTTTTTTAAATACAAGAACCAGAAACACAAACACTACCTTTCCGTAAGTGGTTTCTTGACAGAAAAACAAAAAGCAGTAAAGAAGAAAACAAAACATGAAAAGTATATACCAATGGGATTTGAACTCTAAAACCTCTCGCGTGACGATCCAGCATGTATCACACTGAGGTACTTGTGCATTACTTTCAAGAGCTTGAAAGTGTTAATCTTTGTTTTACGTACTGCAGGCCCAAGTTTATCGCTCACGCTATACCTCAGTTCTGACAAAACAAAATTATCTTGCCGTTTTTGACTGAAGCACAGAGAAAATATGTACAAATACATGGAATTAGGTGGTTGGAAACAGTTTCCAGTACTTTCCAGGACTTACAGTTTGATGGGTCATTATAACCACTCTATACCAGTTGATGCCAAAATAATGGTATCAACAAACTGCCCAATATCGGTGAACAAGTTACTGTTATTTTTGTGGCCCAATAGGTTACCATCGCAACAATATGACCTGCTAAAAACACCCTTAATTTTAGCTTTAAGCGCTTATAACTCAAAAACGAGTTCGGTGACCCCCATTTTTTATTATCGAATTGT
>JAHPZR010054391.1:27500-28911 GCA_019787425.1 Platygyra sinensis | reverse complement strand
TGCACCAAATGCCAACCTGTTTCAGATATAATTTTCGGCTAGTACGTAACTGGAAATTCTATTTCAATTGACCACCAGACGGTTCCCAGAATGAGAGGGACTTCATTTGCTAGGTGCCCATATGGACCAAGTAAATGGCCTGCCGCGTTGAGTCTGTTAGGTCCATAGTAGTTAGAGCGCCCAACAGTGCCTGGGAGGCCAAGGGTTTGAATCTAGTCAAGGACTCGGATTTCCTCTTTGTCCCATTCTCGTGACATAATGAACTTTTCATCCATATCATATACGAGAAGTACTCAAGTAAAAGTTTCGACTGGAGGGCTTGTAATAAAATGGACACAACAAATAGCCAACAAATGAATGAGGGGAGGGGGGAGGCGGTAGGTGAGGGGGAGGGGACACTAATGGTTTCACTATGTATTTGGTGAACAGTCTTTGCCTTCAATGTTATAGTACCTGGAACTGTTTAAGCCTCTCCTTCAAAGCTTCCATGGTGGGCGGCAAACTTTCATCATCAACCAGATCGTGAAAAGCTTTCTCTTGACTAGTCAGCCATTCGGAGAATTCACGTAATTCCTCCTCGTACTGCTTCTTTTTCGTCCTAGGTGATTTCTTTTCCCCGCTCGGGGGAGTCTTTAACTCCCGCGCGGGGGAAGGCGATTTGCTCCTTGGAGTATCCCTGGTATCTCTCACCTCCGGTTTCTTCACTTCCCTCGGAGTTGAAGCCAAGACTGGTTTCTCTTTCTCGGGGACAATAGACTCAACTACAGGTTTTCTTGGAGGAGTCTTCACCTCAGACATTAAGACGCCTATAGCTTTCAGTTTCCGCTCTCGACTCTGCAGGATCGTTCGAATGCGCCCCCAGCGTTTGTTCAGATCAGCCAGACGCGCCTTCTTGTGAGGACTGGCGCCCCTGGAGGACTCTTTGTTTAAGAAGTCATGAAGGCATTCTTGGATAACGCAATGACTTTGTAAGAACTGTATGAATAGAAAGGAAATGTCAGTAATTTAATTTAGAACCAAAAAACGGCATTTCCTTCAAACTTTACTCTAAACCACTGTAAAAAAGGCGATAGGAGAATTACTTTTACTGTCCCTGGAGTGTTAGTCTATTGTGGAGTTTAAAGCCGAATTCCACTTACGCAGGATTGAACTAAAGTATTGTTTAATTAGTTCTTCATATTTGGCAAGGTTAATTGACATTTCCATATTACTTCATATTTGACAGAATTGTGTGTTTTGGTGACTTTTTACCAATGAGGACACTCTGTGATGCTTATCACAAGGAATATAAATCTCATTAACTTTCAATCCTGAACATATCTGCCAAATTCCAGCCATATTTTAACAGCGTTTTCTCCACGATCACAGACTTTATTTTTCACGAAAGACCGCTTTTGATCACATTTCCAAA